>JABUQX010053301.1:32500-48031 GCA_015478945.1 Trachelipus rathkii
CGATCAAGAATGCTAATCCCAGTTTAGCACAAATTCGGGCATTAATCAACGTTGTTACAAAAATTTTGATCAGCTGTGTTGATGGAGAACGAATTTGAAATAAAAACAAGATAAAAAAAAATAAATGGTTTTTATTACAAATAATTGATCAACTATTGTGATGGGAGTTTATCGATTTGGAAGAAATTAAATTTAAAGCTAATTTCATGAATGAAACATTCATCAAATCAAACAACCTACTACGCTGCCATCTTGTTTTACATTTTTTCATAAGCACTTCCTAAATTCGGCAAGCATGGGAAAGAGCAACCTTACAGAATTTAGGAAATTCCTTTGTTTGGTGAGCATTTTCCTAAATTTGTGCTAAATTTGACAAAATCGAACGCAAACTTTAGCATTTCTTATGTTTCGTAAGCAAAAATGCTAAATCGAAAATGGCTTCACTTTAAAATTATTATTAGCTTTAATTTCATACAGATTTGTAAGAAAATGGTATAAGTGTATGATATGTAGTGGATGTATGATTGTGAGTTCTTTATTTTTAATGAAAGATTCTTTTAACAAACCTTGTGGATTTTTAATATCTGATATCGAAATATGTTGATTTTTGAATTCAAATTTGTTTGCATTAAGCATTTTATGATATTATATAAGAGATTCTATAAATATAATGTAATTTACTACAGTATGTATGCTACTGTCTGCCCAATTTCTATGAAATTTTCAAAGTAATTGACCGAGTTACATATCTTAGAACAATTTTTTATTTGCCCAACTGCGTTTCGGTGGAAATGTAATTGTGCTGACTATTTCAAATTAGACATGGTGTGCCCAGAGTTAAAAATGATTGGGTATATGGAAGAATGCCTAAATAAAATTTGTATTAGCCTTAAATTCTATTACTCTATAGACTATCAAATTTATAATAAGTTTTAGATATTAGACGAGCGAAGCACATTGACCTAAAATAGCAAGCTGTCCATGATCACGCAACTTTCAGTTACACCTGGTTATGATACTCTCCATGATTCATTATGAATTATCGATGAATAATAACAAAAATGTCAAGAGATTCTATCTCACAGCAAATTTCTACTCTTACCATATTTAAGATATTTAGGGACTATACTTGTAAACAAAATGGTTATTTTATATGCATTTATAATAATTGTATTTTATTATTTTGATGGAGCCGGAGCCGGAGAATGAAATTTTTTATTTATACGTACCTTCTATATATATATAATAATATATAATTATATTATACTAAATATAATATATATATTATATTAATATATATATATATATAATATATATTATATAGATATATATATAATATAGATATATAAGCATGACTCTAAAACATGCAATTATCATGCACCTTCCTAGTCTGGATCCTAAGTATAACTACAGAGAATTACCTCTTTTGAAGAAGGGCTAAATCCTGAGGTTGTGAACTTTAATGAAACAATAAAAAAAAAGTTATTAATATAGTAATGTAAATGCTAAATAAAAGCGCATTTAAAAAAGAAAGGAATATTCGTTAAATGGTTGGCGGAAGCGAGCGGAAGAACGACAGCCATAGGAAGGCTTATATAACTATCACCCTCCCTTTCTGAGATGGAAATGTTGCACTCAATGAGGTAGCTGCTTTAGTGTTCCCACAAGAAAAATCGTCAGAAAGAAAATGAAGAATTCAGATACAATCAAACCAAGTGCAACTGCATCAAATTAGAAAAAGTAAAATGCAAACGTAGAAGCAGCAGTGAGAAAAACAACATGAATTAGAAAAATACTATTCAAACTACTGTGAAAATTTTGCAGTACCATGGGACGAATATAGGATGCTGATCCACTGTTATGGTGGGAAAGAAAGAAAAGCTCTTTTATCCTGATTGCATCTTACCTGAATTAGCTAGAAATATCTCTCTGCTCTACCTTCAAGTGTATTAAGCGAGAGAATCAAGGCAGCATCAGGAAATTTTATTACAAAATAAAAGGAAATCAATCTCTCCAACACTAGCTGATTCATCTCCTGTATCTTCATCAAATTTAAGAGCATTTGATTTTAAATATTAGAGAATGGTACGCTAAATAGCAATGCATAAGCTATTTAAGTTTCCTTTCACTATGTTTTTGTGTTAACACATAATAATTTCTAAAATAAATTCTATTGTGATACTCATATGCGATAGATAACGCTGCGTACATAGCACTTATAATATATAATTATACTATATATATATATAATATATTATTATAATATATATAATATATATATATATATATATAATATATAAAATATATATAATTATAATATATATATATATATAATATATATATATATAAAATATTATTCAAATGGTAGTTTGTTAAGAATTTAAAGATAAGATAATTTAAAGATAAGATAATACATAATTTTTAGTCTTTTGGTCTGATATGGCAGTTACCGCGTTAAAAAGTTCTTTACCAATTTCATTTACCTATTCTGATTGCACTTTTAAAGCTAGATTATCAAAAGCTATTTTTGTAGAGGTAGTCATTTTGAGATTTCAAACCCTTAAGTTGTGGAAAATAATTATTTAGTTTACCATCTGGTGTCAAATAGGCCATCATTTACTATATATTATTATAGTTATAATTAGTTAATAGTTTACTAGTTGAACACTAAACAAAAAATATATTAAAATATTTTTTACACTTTTGTGTGAATCAGTTCTTCTAAATAAATTATTTCATTAAATGTCTCATTAAATTAAAGGAATTCAATATTTTGATTTTTTCAAAAACTACCTTTTAAAAATATAGGTCTCCACCGGAGAAAGCTGAGACTAGTCGGCTCTGGCCAGAGACTTTTAAAAAGGCTGGAACTCCGGCCAAGCCGGAGGAGATCCGGTGCATCCCTAGTTATTATATAAACTTGTCAAAGTAATTAAAAAGTTCTAAATAGCCATTCACTCATGATGAAAGATGATCATTGATGGAGAAGTTATATATTTTTGGGCTTATGATGAAAAGTTTAAATCTTCTTGCCAGAACTTGGCCATTGGTAACTGATAAATTAATTTAAATTGTGATTTTTAATATATACCACCCAAACTTAAATAAATATTCCTCAACTTCCAAATGAATTATAACTGCGTTTTATGTTCTTTGGAGATATTGTACTAATTTTTGTTTATTCGTTATCTAATATATCCTAAATATATCAGAGATGTATAATTGTAACCATGTAATTTTCACCATTGACATTTAGTCTTAACATTACTACATGTTTACATTTATGAATGTCTTTCTAAACTGTATACCATGCTAGCAATATGAAATGAGCAAATTCAATCTGAAAAAGGAATAATCAATTTTTATAGAAAATAAAATTTTATATACTGTAATCAGAGATGGGCATTAATACTTTTTCCAATACATTTTGCTGGACCAAAAAAAAAAAAATTTATTTGATTTTTTTTTTTATCAAAATGTATCAACAAAAGTTTCATGCCCATCTTGATGCTTTTGTCGACATTTTTTTATTTATTTTGCTGGGAACAATTTTTAATTTATTTTTTACCGCAAAATGTATCGGAAAATATATTGAAAAAGGATAGTGCCCATCTCTAACTGTAATAAAAATTATCTAATAAATCTTAATCATAACAAAAATCTCAAATCATATCCATGCAATTTGCACCATTGATACATAGTCTTAATATTTACTACATGTCTACATTTATGAATTTCTGTCTAAACTGTATACCATTCTAGCAATATGAAACAAGCAAATTTGAACTTAAATTATTCTACAAAAATATTGAAACAAACTTTATATTTACTTACCATTTAGTTTTTAGTTTATTTATTCATAAAAGACAATTTCTTCCCTTTCCAGTTTTTGCCTTTGGGACCTTTTTCTCCAGTAGTTTCAAAGAAAGAATAAATATCTTTAGCCAGTTTTAAATATTTTTGTTTTTAGACAAATGTCTCGGAGGTTGTTCACAATTTGACCCTATTTGAACTGAGATTGGACTTGAGGAGCCAAGCATTGGAACTTGATTTCCTCAAATAAGTTGTCTACATTCTGAAACTAATGTCATCTTTATTTCTTTCTTTTCCTGTAGCTATATCTTTGATATATTTTAATTTAAATTTTGGATCAAGAATCATGGCTAGTTTAAAGACCATAATATTCCTGTATGATTTGAAACACTCCTTAAAATTCTTGGAGGCCATCAAGCATACTTTTTATACCAGAGGCTGATTGGCAGGCAAAGTCAAAATAGGTCTCCATGGAGTAGATAAAAGGAATAATTTAGGAAGTACTGGCATTATCAGTGCCCATATCTATGATAGCCTTTTGGAAATACTTCAGGATAAAGACCAGCATTTCAACTAATGATCATTGGGTTTCTGATACACCTATTGTGTTTTTGTTATGCAGAATATAGCAACAGCCTTCTTTTGTTCTACAACTCTCGATCATTAAAAATATAGTTTCACCATGTTGAAACATTCTGTATAATTGCATTATCTGGTAGATTTAACTTTTTGCAGCTCTTTGAAAACGGAGAGAGAGGGAAACCATGAAACGATGAAGATGGGCAGCTATGTTTCTAAATATAGCCAGCATATCACTTAACCTCTTTGTTGTCTGAGTAGCTTATCTTAAATGCATAGTTGCAGTGTGTTTATTGCTCATCCGATAAACATCCTTCCAGATCACTTTCTCTTTAAGTAGCTTTCATGTTGGCACCATTATCAGCTTCTCTCATTTGTGTTTTTTTCTTTTGGTATCTGCCATTTCTGTACAGACTTAAAAAATGATATGTTTTCACCTGTGTGAGAGCCAAGCATTAGAGTTAATTGATAGATTAGACATCTGACCAAATCTGGAGATAATATTTTTTCTGTTACTGTAAAATGAATGAAGTCCATCTGTCTGTTGTTAGCCCGATATATTTTGCATAATATTTCTTTTTGTTTTAAGATGCTAGTTTTTATATAGTGATGGTGCTATAGACTCGTAAAAATATTTCCTTGATTGTATCTTATTACTTGAAGCCAGAGTTTTGATTAGACATTTAAATCCCCTATCAGTTACAATAGACTGAATAGAGTATGGCTGAAAATCCAAATAAATCATTTAAATCATTTCTCCAATTTAGTTATATTACACACCTAAGTATTATCATCTGCTCACATTTCCCTGTTTTAAGCAGTTCTTCCATTGTTACTTGCTTTGTTTCTGGTGTAGTAATAATGGATTAACTCTGCAACCTATTTTTAGACAAGAGTTTGTTCCTAGATTCAAATTGAAATTAAATGACACACATTTTTCGGTAGAATCAATTTTAGAACATTAGAAATAAAAAGACAGTAAGAAGCCACATGGGCCTATTGAGACTGTCCCAGTCAAGCCAACAGAACCAATCACCAAACAACATGTTCATGCAAATCCACAAAGCACCCTAGGGCTTGTCAATAACTAACTTATACACAAAGTCTACAACTAAAACTAAAAACTATATCTAAAGTATATACATGCTAACCACACTACAGCTTTAATAACTATAGTAACATGCAATTAACCTTAATAACTACAGTAACTAAAAACCCGCCAATTTGGCTTAGTCAAAATATACTATATGATACCCAAACCATCCATGTACCTATCCAGTCCTTTCTTAAATGTTGCAATCGAGTTACACTCAACAACCTCCTGTGGCAAACCATTCCAAAATTTAAAAACCCTATTTACAAATGAATGCTTCTTATATCAAGATGCATGCTTCTTATTTTTCTTATCATCCCCAGGTCTCCATCCGTGCAATAATATGATAATTTATTAGTGTCGTGTTATTAACAGAGTAAAATATTTTGTGACTGTATCGATGTTCCCTCTGAAAACCGCCTTTCTACAGAAAACATTCCTAACTCCTCGCTCTCCTCATACACTCTTACCCTCCAAACCAGAAAAGCATCCTGTGCCTCATAAATTGCACTCTCTAGTATATCTAAGTCTTTTCTTAAATAAGAGGGAAAACATTTTCAAGTATCGTGTACTTGTAGAGCGTGAATCCTGATCATCTGAGCCCTTTAATTCTGACTGAATTCCATTGATTAAATGTGAATGAACATTTTTTAATGTGATTTTTTAAGTTAGTCATTTTATGGGCTTTAGATCTCCCATGTGATAAAACTTTTGCATATTTCTTGCATTTAGTTATGTTCAAAAATGCCATAAAGAGTACGATGAAAATTAAAAATGACTTTAGAAATTTGTTTATGAACCAATCACAATGTTTCTTAAATTTCGACATAGGCAAATGTAGTGTGGCTTTCTTTTGAAAACGGCCATTGAAAATTTTGAAGAGCATATCCACAATTTGTCCAATAATTTCCCTATCTATCTGACCTAGACCATTTTCATCATTTGTGCTTACGCTCAGTAAGAAAGAAAAATGCTTACACAGTTTTAGCACAAATTGTGCATAAATGACTTGTGATTTCTTACTAGTTTACTTTGGTTTACAAACAATTAAAGTCAGCTGTTGTGATGGAACCCATCGATTTGGAATAAACAAATAAAAACAATAAATGGTTTATATATAATTGATTAACTATTGTGATGGAGTTTATCTATTTGGAAGAAATGATATTTAAAGCGGATTTTATTGAATGAAATATTCATAAATTCAAACGGGCCTATCACACCACCATATTGTTTGTTTACATTTTTTTTTGCGTAAGCACATCCTAAATTTGACATTTCTTACAATTTTGCACTGTTGGGCAAAAATGAATGAAAATTCTAGCATTTCTTACGTTTCGTAAGCATAGCACAAATGCGAAAATGAAAATGGCTCTACTTCAAAGCTTTAAATTAAAGGCTGAAAATAAGGCGCTATTGAAGTTGATTAATAAGAAACATTAATTGACATTCTTGATGAATTGAAACATTTATACTAAAACTAAATTTTTACTAAACTTAGGCCTATATAATTTAAATTAAATTTACATACTATGTTCTATATTTGATAGCAGGGAACTATTTTGGTTTGACAAAGTGGGATGAATAGTTTGTCAGCTTTGCCCAATATATAGTTTATTATTCTTGCTGCTCTGAAATTTTATTCATTCTTTTGATATCTAACTTTTTTCTTAACTACTAGCTCAAATAATTGTAGAGATAGATTAAATTACTAAAATGTTAGTTATTACAGTCTTTATCTGTAAAAAAGGATAAAATTAGCTTAATTGCATTATCAATAATGTTTTTAACTTCAATAAGTTCTGTATTTTCTTCCTTCTCATTTTATTTCTTCATATGAAATAAGCATAATGCTTTTCCTCTCCTTCCCCTTCTTTGCTCTCTCTACATATTCTTTGATTAATGTCATTTTAAGTTAACCCCATTCTTGGTGAGTGCATCAGCAACCGCTCTTTTGTTCTTATCCACTTTATTGATTCTACCTTACCCATTTTCAGCATTTGTCATTGCTGCTTATTCCAGATATGGATTTTATAGTTTACGTTAAAGATTGTCTTTTTAAAATTTACCTATTGTATAAAAATTCCAGCTGTAGCGGACTTCTATTGTAGAAGCTGTTACCCATTTCCCTACTTTTGATTTCCAGTACAAAAGATCTATTTTCTTCTCTATCAACTAAACTAATGCTGTATCTTATTTGTAATTTTGTCCAATTTGTTCTAAATGATGCTTCAGCATAAAAGTTCTATATTTACTTCCTCTTTTAAATCATCTATTGCTGTTTCTAAAGGTTCATACTGTATAACTGTTATTACCTTTATTAACATCCTCATATTTTTTGTGGTGCTTCTTTAGATTACCTATTCATATCATATGTCTGGTCTTATGTGATAGGTAACAATTTATTTCCCTTATCAAAGATCCATAAAGTTTTATTTTTCCCCCTCCAATCCCAATGGAAACCTGCAATTTTTTTTTTCAAAGGTTACAATGTAGCCTATGCCCCTTAAATAATAATAAATTAATTTGTCTTTTTAAAAACAAACATAAATTTTCAACAAAATTTGAAGATAGGATCATAATATGACAAGGTTGATATGTTATAACTTGGGGATAGCTGAAATATAAATCATTAAATGGCATTTTCCCACTCCAAAGAAACACCATCCTTAATAATGACTCACAATGTTCGTGTGTAGATGATTTTGTTGTAGGTTAAGGAAGATTGGATTGAGTGCAGTCATCTACAGGTGTATTTAATAGGGATAGCAATGTTAATAAGCTTTATTTATTTAGCCAGTTCAGAATAAGGATCAGTTAGGGGAGAGAGAGACTGAAGTGTGACAGGTTTTCCATCCATCAGTTACAATCAAATGGGCTACATCTTTTAAGTGCAAATGATTGACGCAGGAATGATTCAAGAATAAAGAGATTTGCATTAGGCATGGAATTGGGTGAGTTTCTTTCCTCTTAATTTTTTGCCCCTCCTTGAAAAGGGCTCTGCCCGCGAGTGGTGGCAACATGTAAGAAAAAAAAAATTTATATGTTGAATAGCTTGGATCAGTTCTACTTCATTAGCCAATGAATCAGATTTCTTTTTTTTCTTTTTTATTATTTATGCCCTAATGCAAACAGCATTTTGAGCTTTTTGCTGGGCACTTAAATCTGCGATGAAAACTAAAAACACCACTTTCTTTTTTGAGACACTGGCAGAGAGCTCTGCATTTGAATCCCCATGAGGATTGTTAATTCCATTTTGTTCTTTAGAGGCAGTTGCTGTAATGATTCCAACTGGAGTATAAGATTAATTATTATGATGATCAGAATCTAAGCTCTTGCTTGATCATATGTTTGCATTAATGTTATTTTGTTTTTCAAATAGCCATTTAAATATTAATGGACAAAAATTTATTTATTAAACCAATAAGTCACATTGGTTTTGTTTAGCTAAAATGTGCTTAAAAATCAGTTTTTGTTAAATATATTGCTCAAGCATTACTGATGGTTTCCTTGTATCATGATAGCATCTGCAAATCTCATTCTTTTGCTTATATAAGTACAGTTTTTCTAAATGGATATATTGGTGAATAAACTCTTTATTCATATATTTATTGGACATTTGAAATTTTGAGTTTTTCATTCATTTATGAAGTTTTTAAATTTCTTCCAATATTTGCATTCTTTTTTTCTACATATTTAAAGTTAGGTTCTGTGTAAAGTTTCTTCATTCTTATCATTTTTCATTATTATTATTATTTTTATACATGTTTTGAATAAAATGTAATAATAGACATTTAATTTTTGTTCTTTATTCAAAGCATAATAAGAAATGAATATCTAAAAAATAAGGATATATTATTAGATAATGATAAAAGTTTAACAAAAAATGAAATAATACAACAATAGTATAACTAAAATATTAACAACTATATAATACCCTTTCAATATTACAATTTAGTTATACTCATTGCTCATCCTTTTTTAAAACATGTTTATATTTATTGACTTTTCACATCTTTCCACATTTGTCAGTGATTGCCCTAGGATTTCCATAGTTTTTCCCATTTGAAATGAACACTGAAAATATCTTAATGAAGTATCACATTGAATTTTTTCTTATAATATAAAATCAAATTTCAAAGTTTATCCACTCCTTGAATAAAAACTTAAAATAAAAATTAAATTATTTGAAAATTAGATAAACTACCTAAAGTACTTGCAAACATTAAATAAATTAATAATTTACTAATAAACTGGAATAGAATCAAACCACTTGGTACATTATTTCAATTACCCAGCATTTCTATCATTAAACATAAGAATCTGGTTAACATTGTTTAAAAATTGTCATCTATGTTAATAAGGTATAAAAGAAAATTCGGGTTTTTCAGAACAATTTTGTATGAATAAATGAAAAATATTATTTTAACATTAAAAATTAAGCAGGAAGAGTGGAAACATCTTGAAATGACTGTATTAAGAGTCCAGAAGTTTATTGAAACTAATAAAAGAAAATGATAAAGTCCAAAAAATTTTATGTATATATATCAATGAATTTAGTCCTCTAGTATAGAGCAAAGTAGTTCATCAAATAATGATAAATTTTCATTTTGTTTGTAAATCTTGAGAACTTTCAAGTTAAATATCTATATTTATTGTAATTAAAGTTATTGGAATTCTGAAAGATCGGAGACTAAAGGTTAGGAGAAAAAAGATTTTATATGGACACACAGAAGATTTGAAGCATTTTAAGGAAATTCTATGGACTGTCTGAGATGTCTGAGAATTTGAAGAATTTAGATACTTCCAGATTTTAACCTAAAAATAAATTTGAAAGCTTTAGGAATATTGACTGAGTAATCTGATTTATTTTTTAAAGTTTAGAAAAATTCCTCCTTTTTCAGGACAGACTAAATGAATATTGGCATCCAGTATTAGGATAAAAATTCTTTTGATTGAAAATAGAAACTATACTATTTATTGGAAACCATAACCAGAAACACAAAAAGGAATATCTAAATCAAATACTTCAGTGATTGCAGAAGGTTCATTTGAAGAAAATACAATATTTGACATTAGTTAGAAGTGTGTTTAGCAAATGGATGATGCATATAAAAATGTAATTATTACTTCAGAAATGACATAACTGAATTAATTATGTTTAATAGTAATTCCTATTTATTAATATAGGAAATTGTTTCTGTACTTTTAGGCTCTGATATAAAACCCTATTATTTTATTATAATATTTTTTATTTTTTAACTCCACTTTCAAGCTCCAGTCCAAAAAAGATAAATGTTCTATCTCCACCTCCAGCACATAAAAACTTTTTGTGCTAAGTGGAAGCAATCTGAAGAGGCAAATAAGGAGAGAAATAAATAAAGTGAAAGCCTTTTTATTTTTTATTGTGAGTCATTCGCAGTGTTAAAAGGGGTCTTTTCATCAATTATTTTTAATTAAGTATTTTACTCTACTCTCTTTCTGTAAAGTAAAAGCAACATTCATTCATTTATATGCAACAATTGTAATTCGATTTTAGTAATTACCGCGTCACGGGCATAAGCTCTTAGTATACTACATAACATACATGATTGTGGCGATAACGAGGGTACAAGATCGAGGAATATGGGTTTTAAATTAGGTGAATTAGTTTTAGTATGGGCCTTAAATTTAAAAACAAACAAAAATAATTTTTAATATAAACCTTTTCCTTTTTTGTGTTTGTGTTTGTTCATATGGTTGTTTTTTGTTTGTTGTTTGTTTTTTGGTGTGTTTTTGTCTTTTGTTTTGTTGGTTGCTTCTGTGTTGGTTTGTGGGGTGATTGTTGCGTTTGTTTTGTGGTTGTTGGTTTTTTTCGTTTTGGTTGGGGATGTTGAATGTCACCACTCACGGAGTGTTCTATTCAAGGAGGGGGTTGTTAAAATTTCAGACAAAAATTCATTGTGGTTGGTGTTCAAGAGAATTGAACCACATTTCAGAATAAAATAAAGGGATGTTATTTCGGTTTGAAAATATCAGTAGCTCCTGTGACAGGGTTGCATTGGGCAACTGCCGGGGAGCTGCCCACTCTACCCACCCGGGCTGCGGCTTTTATACAAAAAAACCGGGCAAAATGAAAGGCGGGTGTTTTCTAAAAAATTTATAACGTAATTGAAGTATAATTATGTAAGAACCGAGTAAAAGAACAGATTATTCATATTATTTACACTGTATTATTACAGTATTATGGCAAGAATATTTTTTTTGGTGAAGATTACTTTGTATAATGACTTATGGTAAGTTTATAGTTTCTTTATTTGTAAAAACCATTTAAAAAAACAATTTTTAGTTAAAATGAAAAAGTAATATTAGATCCATCGTTATAATAACGTTTATTGATAAGATTTAAAATTTTAATATTATTCAATGCTTGGCCTAACTAAGTTTGCCTGATTTGTTTCGTGTTTTACATTTTTTAGGAGTAAACCGAGAAACTAGCTGTTTCCTCTTCATACTGATTCTTCACAGCACAAACAGCACTCAACAAAGTCCACAAGACACACATTATATATATATATATATATATAGATATTATATATAATATATATATATATTATTATATAAGATATATATATATATATATAAGTATTAGATATATAATATATACGTATATTTATTTATATATATTAATTTCGTTTTAAATCACCATTCAGCTACTTAGGTTTATCGGTCAATAATTTATACATATAACTATATGATTTCGTCATTCAAAACAGGTTTTTAACATATAATAATTATAATTAATTAATTGTTTTTATAATTTTTTATTTTTAAATATGTATATATATATATATATAGTATATGATATATATACTAGATATATTTATATATATTATTAATATATAGCTATATAATATTAATCTGCTGAAAAGATATATTATAAATTTAAATTTTTATAAATATCTAATTTTGCCCATTTTGCCCACCCATTAAAACAAAAAACCTTGGTTTGTTTTAATTACCCGGGTGGCCTCTGCGCGGGGAATTAAAATAATCTGAAGCATTTGGCAACCAATGTACAAGTTACTTCTCATATTTTGTGGTAAAAAATTAATCTATTTAAGTTGCGAGAAAGTGAGCCTAGAATATATATATATATATATCTATCTAAACTTCTTCTTTATATATATATATATATATATATATATTATAATATATATTAATATATTTATATATATAATTTATATAGTAGTATTCTCTAACAAAAAGGAAACACAAAGTTCGGACGTGAGGGGTACCTTTCTCTTTTCCGCTCTTTTCTTGTGAGATATGAAGTGAAGTGAGTCGAAGACGATAAGATAGAGATTACGTCAAATGTTAGGGTTGTGATGTTCAAAGGATAGTGGTTTGAAGGTCCTAATCCACAGCACCACTGACATTCAATCAGGGAAATATCGGATGCATTGAATTAGTATTTTCGGTCCGTAATTGCGGAGAGAATAGTCTTCAGGACTCCGGTCGGCCTGCTGCTTTGAAATGACTTTTCGAGGAGGATTGTGGAGGAGCTGGTTGATATTAAAATGTTTGGTAGTACTAGGGGACTTTTCTAAGATTTTTCCTTAAAGGAAGATGTAAATATTTAGCTTGTTTCCCGAGTCTTTATGAAATAATTAATTTATAGAAATGGAACAAATGGGAAAGTAATTCAATTACTCCAAAGCAAATTGTCAATATGAAGGATAGTGACACTCCATAAAGAAGTTCTTACTAAAATGCTCAGAATATATTTGGTGGGAGTACTGACAAAAGTTTAATGTTTTACCACAGTCCTACGCCCAACAATATATAAATAAAAAGATGTATAATTTAAAATAGATATTTAGTTAGATATCAGTCCTGGGTGGCAAGTTAATAGGTTCCGTAAGGTGTATAAATATGTACATCGAGCACAGGACAGTCTAGATGCAGAATCGAGAGTGGTTATAATAGGTCCGAACGCTTCCAAATATTGCTCATTCATAAAAATCAAGGGAATAAGAAATCCAGACTCACAATGTTGAATATTGATGACTTTAATAATTTGAAGCTTGATGTATGGTGAATGATAGTATGATTCAGGAAAATCACAACTATGCTGAAGTACTATTAAGGAGGAAAGAATCAGGCCGAATTTCTGGGATGAGGAAATTGGCAGGGAGAAGGATTCAGACGAACCACAACCCGAAACAACTCCAAGAAGAAAGATTCAGGATGACTTCCAACTTCAAAATAGCACCGATTAGAAAAGATTCACTAAGGAATCTCACTCAAGAGTATCAGCTTAAAATTGGCGAAGGATTCAGGATTGAATCCCACAACAGAAAGCAGACGATGGATTCAGGAATGAATCCCTAGGAAAAGAAGGAATCCCAAGATTGAAAGAAAGATTCAAGTGAATCCCAAATATGAACCCGCCCAATTTTAGAACCCTGTCAAATATAAACAATTATTGGTATTTTACCATAATTTATATTTCATATTCGAGCAGTTAAAAAGAAGTCAGCATATGAGTTTATTTATTAAGAACATACCTCCTGAATATTAGTCCAAGAGGGGTCTTCTTAAATGGAGATAATGGAGTCAAGCGGGCCCTTTCCAGCAACCACGAAGGTAGTAAATACAGTTATTCACATGCTCTTCTAGTGACTTTAGATGAATTTCAAATACGATAGATTCATTTTCAAGTTGCATACGACTTATATCATAATTTGAATCGAGCTGATCACTTTTTTTAAGTATTTTCTGTCGCTCTTCATTTCTTCTTATTTCTCCCTCTACCTTTTCTACTTAATCTCTTGTCTCAGTATCAAAAGTTTTATTTTTCCTAGGATAAAAGTTTTCTGCATTGGTTGTTACATTACAATATGGAATAAGATTGTAATTATTCACAGGCTGGATAAAATGGTTAAAACGTCCAGAGTATTAATAAGAAAGCATTTCCGAGATATAACAACACCAGAATAAGATAGCGAATTGCCAATTGACACCATGGATCATGATCAATATCTCCCTAATATCCTCCCACTAAAGCTAAACCCCCACCTCAATTTCCCACGTCGTTCGAAGAAAGGACGGGAGTGAAGAGACAAAGAGCATAGAAACAGCGCGCAAAGGAAGGTTAGCTCAGGACTCCTACTAGCTAATAAATATTTAGCAAGATATATCAATATTAGGATACGTATATTTATTAAGATTTTCACATTATTCTTGGGATCTGAAAGAGTAAACGGGTCTAATCAGACAAAGAAAAATCAAGTTAAAGGATTCCTTGTTGATATAATCCAACAACCAGAAGAAACAAGTAAAGGTTTCTTGGTTAATAGTGATTAGATATTAGGGTGATCAATAGGTACTGGGTCCCTTCCAACAATGCTGTTATATGTACGAAGCATCGATTATGTCGCCTTCTGACGGTATTATTATCTGTCCATAGGATTTCTTGGTCTATAAGAGATCTTGGAATTTTTTTACCAATTCAACTGGAGGCATGGACAGTTTCCTTCATCCATTCGCGGATAACACAGGACTTCTATAACGTGTTTTTGGCGGCTACTTGGTGTCCTAATCTCTTGATGTATAGTGTTCTTGGTTTGTTTGAACACTAACATAGCTTGCCCAAGGAACGTGTAGAAGTAACTTGGATTGGGTATCACTTTCAGCAGCCCTCAGTAAATTTTCAAGATCGATGTTATAATTGATGAAACATAGGTACGCAACACATATGGTGCGGTCTGACACAGCAGTTTTTTATGGTTTATCAGAAGATCTCTCGGCAACCTATCAATGGCATTGAGTATGAATACTGATGCGGTCTGGTCCGTGAACTCTGGGATACCGACAGGAATGTTCTCGATGTTCTTGTACTAGTAAGTCAATCCTGAAAAACATCAAAATATCCGCAGTTATTGAGTCATGGAAGGAATTTCCAATTATAAAAAAATCATGAGCATATTATCTAGTTTAGGTGATTATTTAATTTCATCAATAATATGTCTGAAAGCGAAAAGATGACGTAAGATCTCTCTCAA
>JABUQX010053302.1:0-60977 GCA_015478945.1 Trachelipus rathkii
ACGAGGGAACAAGTCGATAGGAGGGCTGGGGGAGGAGCACGGTCCAAGGGCGGGAACGCGCGGAAGAAGGGCGCAAAAGCGAAAAAGAAAGAGAGGAAGAAGACCGGGACGGCTAAGAGTGGGTGACGGGAACAAGCGAACGACCGAGAAAGAAAAAGGGAGAAAAAGAACTGAGAATCAATAAAGTGAGAGGAGAAGAAAAGCTGAAAAACGAAGTAGACACGGGAAGAAAAAGTAGGGCGGGAAAAAGAACGACACCGGAATGCAGAGAGAGGGGGTGAGTAAGCGAGAGGGAAGTGAGCAGGCACGACGGCCCGAGGGAAAAAAGCGGACGAGAAAAAAGAAAAACCACAAAAAAAGGCATGCCAGGTGGGAAGGAAGGCACGGAAAAACGTGCAGCGGGAGGCAGGGAACAAATGGAGGACCCAGGAAAAAGGAAAGGAAGAAAAGGAAACAGGCCAGAGAAGGGGACATAGGAAAAGGCGAGAGAAACAGTGAAAGACGAGTGGGAAAAAAAGGGAGAAATAAAGAGAGAAAAGAAGAAAGAAAAACTGGCACGAAAAAAAGGGGGAAAAACAAAGAAAGGAAAAAAGGGGTGAAACCAAGGGACGAGCAAAAGAGGAAAAAGGAAAATAAGGACCACCAAAAGAGAGGGTGAATGCGGAGAAGGGTGGAGAGCTAGGAAGGGTGCTAAAGAAAAGGGAAGCGCGAGAGGGTAGGGTAAAAGATGGCCAGGCGAAGGACAAGGGGAGGGCCAATAGAGGGCGCAGGGACAGAGTGACGAAAAGGAGTAGGCCGACGGAGAGGGGGGCAGGAGGCAGAAAGGGAACCGACAGGGTGGGACCGGTACCAAGAGACAGGTGGGGCAAGGGAAAAGGGGGACGGAAGCCGCGGAGAGGGGAAGAGCAGAATGCGGAAAAGGGGGGGCAGGAGGTCAGAAAGGAGGGTCCAAGCAAAAGCGAAGGGGAGGGGGGACGCCAAGAAGTAAAGGTAGCAAGACGGAGGACGGGGCAGAGAGGGATAAAAGGAACAGACCAAGGAGGAGGGCAGCTGTTGCCGGAGAGGAGGAAAAGGGGGGGGGGGGATAGAGGAGAGGAGGGGGACGCGGGACGAGAGGCAACACGGCGGGAGGAAAAATGAAGCAACAGGGACGGCCAGGGGGGCGGTGAAAGAAACGAGGGCGAGCAGAGACTGAGAGAGGAGCGGAGGGAGACGCCGCTGGGTGGGACGGGCCAATAGCGGGAGGGAGAAGGGGCAAGCAGTGAGGGCTGATGGCAAAAAAACGGAAGGAGAGGTAAGATGGCCCGGCGTGAAGTGGATGAGGAGAAGAGGAGGAGAATAAAAGCAAGGGGGAAGGGGAAACACAAAAAGAGGGGGGCCAAGACGGGGCAAGGAAAAAACGCGGGGATAGACAGGGGGAAGAGGAGCCCCCCGTGGGGGCATGGAGCGAGGGGGACGGAACGAAGAAGGAAAGAGGGGAAAAGGAAAAGGGGAACGAGAGGAGGAGGCGGAGGGCAGGAGGAGGAGGGAGGCGAGGACTTGAGGAAGGGCGGCGGCCATCAAGGCGGGCCGGCAAAACGCGGCGAGAGAAAGCAGAAAAGGGGAGAACGGAGGAGGCCGAAATAGAAAAACCCAGGACAAGAGGGGGGGGGACAGGAAGGAAAAAAAAAACGGCAAAAAGAAAAGAAAAGCAAGGAAAAGCAAAGCGGGCAGGGTGAGGCAGGAAGAGAGGCAACGCAGGCGAAATACGGGGGGGGAGAGCCAAGAAGATGGAGAAGAAAGCGTGGAGAGGAAAAGAGCAAGAACAAAAGCGGGGGAAGGGAAGCGAGGGGGCGGAGAGGGAAGCACGGGAGCCACGAAAGGAGGGGGAGGGGCGAAGAGCCGAGGGACCCCAGGGGAGGGAGCAGAGGGAGGGGGGAACGGAGCGAACAGGAGGCAAGGAGGAAACAAGGGAATACGAGGCGGGCACAAGGGCGAGGAAGAGGACCGGAAAAGGTCAGACGAGAGGAGGAAAACCAGGAGGGGGAAGAGGCGGGAAAGGTGCGGGTGAAAACAAGGACGAAAGGAGAGGGAAAGGAGCACAGGGGGGAGGCGAGGGAAGAGACCAGGGAAGGGAGGAGAAAGAAGCGAGCCGAGGGAGTATAGGAGACGGGGGAGAGAGAGAGAAAAAAGAGGGCAAGCAAAATACAACGGGGAAAGAGGGGGCAAAAGGAGGCGGGAGGCCGGAAAAGCGAGAAGGGGTGAGACAAAAGAGAGAAGAGGCCGGGGAGAGGAGGCCGACAGAGTGAGGAGGGGGACGGGGAGGCGGGGATGGGGTGAGGGGAAAGGACGGGGAAAAAATGGGACGGGGGACGAGAAGAAAGAGAGGAAAGGCGAGCGACTGAGCGAGCGAGCTGAGCGAGCGAGCGAGCGAGCGATGATCAACCGGGTGTAAACAGGGGGGGGCAGGGGGGGGAAGAGAGAGAGATAGAGGATGAAGAGAGAGAGAAGAGAGAGAAGAGAGAGAGAGAGAGACGATGAGAGAGAGAGAGAGAGAGAAGGAAGAGAGAGGATGAGAAGAGAGAGAGAGAGAGAGAGAGAGATAGAATTGAAGTGGGAGAGAGAGGGGGCGCGGGGTTATAAACTTTTATTTAGTTACATCGTTATTTAGTTATCTTGCTTTATATTTTTACTTTTTTTATTTTTTGAAATATTAATATTGTTTATTTATTTATTTTTAATTATTTTTTATATATTTTTTTAATTATTTTCTTAATTATTAGAGAGAGAGAGAGATGAGAGAATAAATATAGAGAGATGAGAGATGAGAGATGAGAGAGAGTGTAGAGATGAGAGAGAGAGAGATGAGAGATAGAGAGTAGGAGAGAGAAGAGAGAAGAGAGAGAATGGAGAATTGAGAAATAGAGATAGAATTGTAGACCACTTATAAATGAAGAAAGAGGGAGAGAGAGAGATTGAGAGAGAGATTGAGAGAGAGATTAGAGAGAAGAGAGAAGAGATAGGAGAGATAGAGAGGAGAGAGAGAGAGAGAGAGAGATATAGAGTATAAGAGAGAGAGAGAGAGAGAGGAGAAGAGATAGAGAGAGAAAAATGAGAGAGATAGAGACAGGACAGACAGTCCGACAGACAAAGACAGACAGAGGAAGAGACAGGCAAGGAAAGAGAAAAAGAGAGGCAGAGAGAGGAGAGAGAGAGATCATGAGAGAGGGAGAGAGAGTAGATAGAGATAAGAGAGAGAGAGAGTGAAGAGATAGAGAGAAGAGAGATATAATAGAGAAAATAGAGAGAGAGAGAGGGGAGATGAGACGAGAGATATGAAGGTCAATAAAGATAAGATAGAGAGAGAGATATGAGAGGAAGATGAGAGATAGAGAGAGAGAGAGAGAGAAATGAGAGAATAAGAGAAGAGGGAGAGATTAAGAGAGGCTGACACACAAAACAGCCAAACAGAAAAAGTAGACAGAGACGGACGACAAAAGAGAAAAACAGCCGGGAAGACAGGGGACAGACGAAAGTCATTCACGAAGGCAGATAGAGAGAGAGAGAGAGAGAGAGAGAAGGAAGAGTAGAGACGAGAGAGAGAGATGAGAGATTGAGAGAGAGAGGGAGGAAGGTAAAAGGAAGGGAGAAAGAAGGAGGATGACAGCTCGTGGCCCGGGCGCACTGGATCGACGGAGGAGTAGGGAGAGGAGAGATATAGAGAATAGATAGAGATATAGATAAGAGAGAGAGAAGAGATTAAGAGATAGATATAATACTGAGAGATAGAAGAGAGGATGAGAGAGAGAGAGAAGAGATGATGAGAGAGAGATAAAGACTAGAGGGGAGATGTAGAGAGAATGAGAGAGGATAGAGAGAGAGAGAGAGAGAGATAGATGAGAGATGAGGAGAGAGATGAAGAGAGAGATAGATGAGAAGGCGAGAGAGAGAGAGAGAGAGAGATTGAGAGATGAATTACATAATGAGAGAGAGATATAGAGAGATAGAGGAGAGAGAGAGAGAGAGAGAGAGATGAGAGAGAGAGAGGAGAGAAGGGAGTATGAAGAATTATGAGAGCGCGCGGCGCTTCTCGCGCGCGCGCGCGCGCGCGCGCGCGCGCGTGCGTCGCGCGCGCGGCCGCGAAGGCGGGCGGGCGGGCGGCGCAACCGGGCGTGAAAGGAGGGGGGGCTCGGGAGGTGCTCGGCAGGCGCGGTCGTAAGGGGGTCGGGGGGGAGGGGGGCAGAAGACGAGAGAGAGAGCGAGAGAGAGGAGAGGAGAGAGAGAGAGGAGATGAGAGTAGAGGAGTTGAGAGAGGAAGCTTGTCCAGTAGATTGATGAGAGAGAGAGAGAGAGAGTATAATAGAGATTTTGAGTTTTGTGCTATATATGGCTAAGGACAAAGGTTGAGACAATCATTCAAAAAAAAAGAAGAAAATAACAGCCGGGGAAGACAGGGGACAGACAGGCAGACAGACGGAGAGCAGAGAGAGAGAGAGAGAGAGAGAAGATGAGAGAGGAGAGAGAGAGAGAGAGAGAGAGAGAGAGAGATGAGATGAGAGAAGAGAGATGAGATGTAGAGAGAGAGGAGGGAGAGTAGGGAGGAAGAGGAAAAGAGAAAGAGAGGAAAAGAAGGATGGGGGATCATGCCGGCCGGTGCGAGCGGACAGTGGAAAGGAGGAGGAGATTCTTTAGATGATGAGAGAGAGAGGAGAGAGATGTCAAAGCGAGAGAGAGAGAGTAGAGAAGAGAGATGAGAGAGAGAGAGAGAGAGGATTAGTGAGAGAGAGATGAGAGGAGAGAGAGGAGAGAGAGAGAGAGAGATAGAGAAGATTTAAATAACAAGAAAGATCAGAGGAGAGAGAGAGAGAGAGATGAGAGAGAGAGAGAGAGATGAGAGAGATGAGAGAGAGATGAGAGAGATGAGAGAGAGAAGTGAGAGAGATAAGAAGATGAGAGGAGAGAGAGATGAGAGAGAGAGAGAGATTGAAGAGAGAGAGAGAGATGAGAGAGAGAGAGAGGATATAGAGAGAGAGAGAGAGTGAGAGAGGAGAGATAGAGAAGAGAAGAGAGAGTGAAGAGATAGAGAGAAGAATTGAGAGAAGAGAGAGAAGGAGAGAGAGGAGGAGATGAGAGAGAGAGGGAAGAAAAGGGGCTAAATGGGCTGGCCCCTAGGGAGCAAGGGCAAAACCGCCGGCGACGATGGTGGGGCGGGGCGGGGAAGGGGGGGAGAGGGGAAAGGAGGAGCACCACCAGGAGGAACCGACCGTGGCCCCGGCCCCGGCCCCGCCCCGGGCCCCGGCCCCGGCCCCGGCCCCGGCCCCGCCAAAAAGCAGGAAAAAACCGGGGGGTGTCGACCGGGTGGGAACGGATAAAGTGTGATACACGAAAGAAGTAAGAGGAGCAAAGCAAGCAAAAGAAAAAAAGAGAGGTGGAAGGCCAGGACGGCGGGGGAGAAAGGGAGGCAAAATGAGAGAAACAGACCGAAAGAGAAGCAAAGGAGGGGGGAGGGACGAGGAGGGCAAAAGGAAAGGGGAGGCCAAAAGGAGAAGGGGGCCGAGGGGGAACAGAAAAAGAGCGAAGGGGAGAGAAGCAAACGAAGGCGAAAAGGAAATGAAAGAGAAGGGGAAAAGAAGGAAGGGAGGGAAGGAGGAAAGGAAATGAGGCGGCAAGAAAATGCAAGAGTGCGGAAATAGGAGCTGGGCCAAAAAGGAGGGAGGGAATGGAAGGAAGAGATGATGAGAGAGAGAGAGAGAGAGAGAGAGATAGAGATAGATGAGAGAGAGAGGAGAGAGAAGAAGAGAGAGAGAGAGATAGAGAGATGAGAGAGAGAGAGAGAGAGATCTGAAGAGAGAGAATTAGTAGACAGGAGGAGGGCCGAGGGAGGAAAGGGGAAGAAGCAAACGGAGAATGAGAGAAAGGGGAAGGAAGAGAAAGAGGAAAGGGACATAGGGGAGGAATAAGAGAGGAGGTGCTGGGAGCGAGCGGGCCAGAGCGGAACTGCCGGCAGAAGGATGATAGGAGAAAACGAACAGGGGAAAAAAGCAAAAAGGAGAAAGGAGGGGAGAGGGAGAGAGGGGAAGAGGAGGGAAAAAAAGGGGGGGGGCGTGAATTGTGTTCGAGGCAGGGGAGGGCAAGGGGAGAAGCGCCGGGGGGGGAGGAAAGAGGGGATATAGGAAGGAGACAATAAGGATGGCAGGGAGGGGACTGGGGGGAAATTGGGTGACATGGAAGAGGGGGGGCAGGGGGGGAAGGGGAAGGGAAGGAGGATGAGGGAGAGCGAGGGAGGGTATCAGGGAAGAAGGGGAGGGGCAGGGAGAATGGGGGCAGGGGGGGGGAGAGAGGCGGCGGGAAGAGTCAGGGGGCGTGCCCAAGGGAAAGGGAAGGGCATAGGCGGGGCAGGTGAAGGGGAGAGACACAGGGGAAGAGGGCCGGAGGAGGACGGGGGGAGAATGGGTGGGTGGAAGGGGGGGAGGGGAGCAGAGGTAAGGGAATACGGAAAGGGGGAACAAAAGATGGGGAAGGGGGAGAGAAAGGAGGGAAGGAAGGAAAGAGGAGAGGAGGAGAGGAGGGAGGAAGGGAGAGGGGAGGAGGGGGGGCCCGGGGAAGGACGATGGTAGGAGGGGAGGAGGAGAAGAAAGGGGGGGGAAAGGGGGAGGGAATGAAAGGGGAGGGCAAGGGAAGAGAGGGAGGGAGCAGAGCGGAAAGCGGAAGCTCGGTAAGTTGCAGAAACACGAGCCACCCAAACAGAAAGGTCACGAAGGGAACACGCGCAAAGATAACAAGGCCGGACCGGGGCGGAGACGCGCAATTACGGGGGCCACGCGAGAGTGAGCAAAGGGACGGAGGGACAGAAAACCGACAGCCAACCCTGCGGACAGACGTACGTGGGGCGCCGGCCACAGAAAAGCGAAAACACGAAAAGGGCACCGGGTCGGCCCGGCGGACGCGGCGGGCCGGTCAGGGCAGTCCCCCTCCGAGTCAGTGCAAGCGGAACGCAACAGGCGACCGCACGGGCAAAAAACGGGCCTGGCCTACGCACAGCTAGCCAGAAGGCCGGAAAAAGGGCAACCAAGACCGCAACGACAAGCCGGCCCAGGAACCGCGCGGGAAGGCTGACGACGGGCCGGCCGCGACCGCAAGGTTGTCCGCGCATTACCAACTACTGAAAAAGAGGGGGCCAAAAACTGACGTGGCACGGCCGCTGAGAGGGGCCCGCGGGAAAAAACCCGGAAATCCTACCACTAGGCAGCAACCCGGCCCGCCGACGGAAACGCGCCAAGGGGTCGAGAAAAGGGCGCCGGCAAAGAGGGCAGGCCCCGGGACAGGGAGAAACCCGGGAGCTAACTGCCGCCGCGAGCAACACAACAAGGACCGGCGACAGGATCAAGCAAAAGGCGGCCCGATACACGCCAGCGGCAGCGACCAAAGAAGGGGGGTGGCCAGGTGGTGCCAGGACAGTGAACCAAAGGACCACAAGCGGACAGGCGACAAAAGGGACATAAAACGGACGCACGGAAGCCGGGGCGAGCAGGAAGGCAAAGAAGGGGAAAGAAACAAAAAGGCGAGTGAGAACAGGACACAAGACAAAATAGAGGCGAGCACCACACAAGGGGAAAAAAAAAAGCAAGGACCAAATCGTGAAAGCGAACAGGAAGGGAGAGGGGGGGCGGGGCATAAGGGGAGGGTAGAGAAGAGAGGCACAGGCGGAAGGTATGGTGCCAGCGCGAGGAACGAAAAGCGCAAGAAAAGAGAGAGTGGAAAGAACGGGGATAAGGAAGGAAAGGGCGCGGAACGCAACCGAATGAGAGCGGCGAAGGGGAGGCCGTCCAAAGGGCAGCAAGAGGGCCCGCCGACGGGGAAGGAGGGGCACGAGCGAGCACTGCGGGAACGCAGAAGAGAGATAGAGAGAGAGAGAGTAGATGAGGTTGAAGAGAGATGAGATGAGAGGAGAGATGTAAGAGAGAGAGAGGAGAGAGAGAGAGAGATGAGATAGAGAGAGAGATGAGAGGAGAGAGGAGGAGGAGTAGAGGAGAGAGGAGAGAGAGAGGATAGAGGAGGAACACAACGGAGTGCCTGGGAGAAAATAGCAAAGGAGGGGCGAAAAAAGTGCCAGGCGAAAAGTAAGGGAGGTGATAGGGAATGGAACGGATTAGGGAGGCTCGGGGTAAGAAGGAAAAGGAGGAAGGAAGGGAAAGGAGAGGGAAGGGGCAGCCGAAGGTAGGGTAAGACGGGCAGGGGGGGGGAGGGACAGGGCGAAGGGGATAGCGAACCCCCTGAGCCCCTGGGCCCCGGCCCCGGCCCCGGGCCCCGGCCCCGGCCCCGCCCCGGCCCCAGCCCCGGCCCCGGCCCGGGCCCCGGCCCGGCCCCGGCCCCGGCCCCGGCCCCGGCCCCGCCCGGCCCCGGCAAGATTCCCGCCCCGGTCACACCGGGCCAGCCAGGCAGGAGAGGGGGAGGAGGAAAAGAAAAAGAAAGATAAGAAAGAAAGAAAAGAGAGAGAGATGAGAAGATGAGAGAATGTGTTTGATGAGAGAGAGAAAGGAGATTGAGAGAGAGAGAGAGATGAGATGAGATGAGAGAGATAGAAGAGAGAGAGAGAAGAGAGAGAGAGAGGAACCAAGGCGGACGGCTGCCCGCTAAGGGAGGCCGACGGCGGGCAGCGGAGATCAACAGTCGAGGTGACCACGCAGGCCTGGCCAGAAGACACCAGACGCCAGCAGGGGCGCAGCGCGGGCAGGCCAGGGACGGCGCAGGGCGCGCGGCCCGAACTCGGGCCACCGGGCCTCGCGGGCGGCCGCGCGGGCTGAGCCGCGCGGCCTGACATCGCCACGCGCCGCGGCCTCAGTCGACGGGCGACGCGGCGGCCGCAGCCGGACAGAGGCCCCCACCAGCGGCAAGCGCGCAGAAAGCGTAGCCCTGGGCAACAGCAGGCACCACAGCAACGCTCGCCCCGAACCAGGAGCGGGGCGCACGCGAGGCGCGCCGCGGCGGGCCCACGAGCGGGCCGCAACCCCTGGCTGGGCCAAGACGCGGCAGAGACGGGGGCCGCGCGGGGGGGCAGGAGGGTCGCGCGAGAGGGCTTGGGTCGGACCCACGAGGCGAGCCGTGGGCAGCGGCGGCACGGTGAGACCAGCGCCCAAGCCGGCATGAAGGGGAGAGAACGCGCTCATGGGGCGGCGCGGAGGGGGAGCCAGGCCTGGCCGCCACGGCCCGGACGCAGCCGCCGGGGGAGAAAGACGCCCACTCACAGGCGAACAGACGGAGCCACAGTCGCAAGCGGGCAGATGCAAGGACGAGCTGTCCAGATCGCCCTGCGGGGGCGCGCGCCCACTGCGGAAGTTGCTCTCGGGCGAGGGCCGGCTGCCGGCGCGAAATCAAGCGCCGGCAAAGGGCGGGCAAAACGGTCCAACTAGCCAGTCAGGCAAAGCCAGCGCCGACCACCAGGAGAAGCACCAGCCAAGGGGGAAACCGCGGGAAACCGGCGGAGGACGACAGCGTAATGGGAAAGCGAGAAAGACGGAAGGGCAGACAGGACACGATGGCCCGGGCGGACGGCCCGCCCCACCGCAAACCAGGGCGCAGGGTGCAAGCCAGGGGGCAACGGACAACGCACAAACGCGAGACAAGGGGTAGGGCCGCGCCGCAGGCGTGGCCGCCACACGCCGGACACGTGCCCCGATTACCAGCCTGTCCAAATAGCGGGCGCGGTGGTACCGAGCAAAGGCCGGCGGAAGTGCCAAGGAAGCGAGAGAGTAGTAGAAGGCGGGGATGGCCGAACGGCCCAGCTCTCCCTCCAACACGAGACGGAAAGGCAAACCAAAACAAGACGCTAAGGAAGGGGTCCAGGCCCGGGCCTGGACCCAGAGGGGCCTCGGCCCAAACGGGAGCGGCGCTGAGCTCACGCGGTGCGCCGCCGCCGGGGGGGGGGGAGAGAGAGAGAGAAGGACAGGGGGGAGAGGAAAACAGAGGGGGGACAGGAAGGGCATGAGACGGCGGAGCGGGGGGTCGGCGAGGAAGGAGAGGGGGGAGGGGAGAGGGTGAAGGGAAGAAAACTAAGCAGAGGAGACCGAGAGAGCAGGGCGGGACGGAAGAAAGGGCAGTGGAGGCGGGACCCAGAGCCAGACGGGGGAGGAGGTGAGGGGAAGGGGACGGAGGGGAGGAAAGACGGAGGAGAGCAATAAAAAGCTTGTGAGGGTTGGTGCAGTGGGAAAGGGGAAAACGAGGAGGGAACAAATGGAGAAAGGGGGGATATTTTGGGGGACGGGAGGGCAGACAGGCAGGGGCCGGGCGCCCGCGACGCGGGAGAGGCGCACGGAGAGGGAGGAAGCAGAAAGGGGAAAGAGGTAAGGGCCTAAAAGCGGAGGAGAGAAGGGGGAGGTGCCGGATTGGTACTGGCCGCCATTCCCCGCCATGGGATACAGAGCCTCGAAGGAGAGGGAGGGAAAGAGACGAAGACAGAAACGAGAAGTGGCTGTACCAGGGGGAGGATGAGAAGGAGGGAGAAGGGGAGAGAGGGAGGGAGGAGGAAAGAGGGAGAAAGGGGGGACAGGAGGGGGACAGGGGGCGGAGGGAGAAGCAAGGAGGAGGAGGACGGGAAGGGGAGGCAAGAAGGGAAAAAAGACGGAAGAACAAGGAGAGCGGGAGAGCAA
Source organism: Trachelipus rathkii (assembly GCA_015478945.1). Classification (NCBI taxonomy): domain Eukaryota; kingdom Metazoa; phylum Arthropoda; class Malacostraca; order Isopoda; family Trachelipodidae; genus Trachelipus; species Trachelipus rathkii. The sequence continues at coordinate 10,626 of JABUQX010053302.1, forward strand.
GGAGGAAGGAGGGGTGGCTGTATAAGGGAGAGAAAAGGAAGCAGAGGATGAGGGTGATGAACAGAGGGGTCCCCACATGGGACAGAGGATGCAGAATACAGGTAGTTAGCAGGACAAACAAAGAGAAGGAAAAAAAGGAGCGAAGCGGCGGGAAAGGTAAGGATTTGTTGAGAGAGCTGTAGAGGGGGATAAGACGAGGATGATTGATTTGAGAGGTGAGATTAGGAAACGATAGGGTGGAGTGATTTGAGATGGGAGGTTGTTTAGGTGGCTCGGGGGGAACAGGAGAGAGTCGGCTTTTTCTTGATATTGTGAGGTGGATGAGGTAGGAAGGGAAGGACGGATAAGAACGAGGCGCTCAAGGAGTAATGGTGGGGGTTTGAGAGGGGAGGGAGTTAAGGCCAGAGGTTTTTTTAAGACCAGAGAGGTTTAAGACCGAGCGGGTAAAGGTGGATAAGAGGCTGTGGGTGATGAGAGCCCGTGAGAGATCAGGGACGGTCTCACGTTACGAGGCAGAACAACGGATGGAGGAGGTGGGACGGCAGGGAAAGGATATAGGAGGGGATAAGCGAGGGGGGCGCCGCGGATACAAGCCGGATGGCTCGCCGGTGATTGGGAAGATTCGTGAGATCGGTGTGGAATGAGTGAGATGGAGAGAGAGAGAGAATGAGAGATGATGATGAGTATAGAGAGAGATGATAAAATGAAGAGAGAGGTAAAGATAAAGAGGGATGAGCTGACAAGTGTCCATTGACAATTCCAGGGAATAAAGGAGATGAGGGAGGAGGGAGGGAGGGAGGGATGGGATGCTATGAGCAACCATAGAGCCGGCTGGGAGCTTTGTGCTTTATATTTTGGGGTAGGTGGGTTGGAGGGTAATCCGACCGGTTGGCGGGGTCCGGGCCTGGGGCCGGTGGCCGTTAGGGCCGTAGGCCTCGGTGCCGGTTGGCCGTATTAGGCCGTGGCCGCGGGCGGGGCCGGGTCCGGTGGCCGGCCGGGGGCCGGGCCGGGGCACGGGGCCGGGGCCGGTAGGGGAAGCGAAAAGGAGAGGGGAAAGCAAAAACACGGAAAGGCGGAAAACGGAGGAGGAAAAGGGGAAAGAGAAGGGCAAGGAGGAAGAAGGTGGAAGTAGGGAAAAAAGGGTAATGATCAGGGAAGGATGCAAGGAAAGAAAGAGGGGAGGAAGATAGGGGGAGAATAAATGAGGGAGGGGCGAAAAGAAGTAAGGGGGGGAAATGAAGAGAGAGAGAGAGAGTATGAGATGTATGATGGAGAGAGAGAGAGATGATATGAGAGAGAGAGAGAGAGTAGATGAGAAGAAGATAGAGAGAGATAGAAGAGAGAGAGTGTAGATGAAGAGTATTGAAGAGAGAGAGATGATAGAGATGAGATTGATTGATGATGGAGTAGATAGAGGTGAGGTAAAGCAGGGAGCGCGTAGGGGCAAAGAGGGACCAAGTAGGAGGGCCCGGAGAAGGAAAGGAAAAGGAAAGGAAGCAAGGAGAAGAGAGAGGAGGGGAAGGATAGAGAAAGTAGGAAAGGGTAACAAGGAGGGAAAGAGATAGGGGCGGGAGCGGGCGGGCCGAGAGAGGAACCGCCGGCAGAAGGGAGAGAGGAGAAACGGAACAGTGTGGATAAAAGCAAAAAAAGAGGAATAGGAGTGAGATGAAGGGCTATAAGGGGGGAAGACTGTGGAGGGGGGGGTAAAGGTTGGGGTGTTGCGCAGATAGAGTGAGGTAGGGAGTGATTGGTCAAGGGGAAAAGCGCCGGGGGGGTTATAGGATATAAGTGGAGGGGATAGGAAGGAGACAATAAGGAGGCAGGGAGGGTGACGGGGGAAAGGGTGGACAGGGAAGTGGGGGGCAGGGGGGAAGGGGAAGGGAAGGAGGAGGGATGGACGAGCGAGGGTAGGGGGAGGGAAGAATGGGGATGGGCTAAGGGAATTAAGGGCAGGGTGGGGGGGAGGAGCGGCGGGTATAAGAAGTACACGGGGGGCGCCAAGGGGAAAGGGATATGGGCAAGCGGGCAGGGAAGTTAGGGAGAGAGATCTACAAGGTGGGTGGAGAGGGCCGGAGGAGGACGGGGAGGAAGGGGGTGGTAAGGGGGGGAATAGATGGGAAGATAGAGGGGAGAGGAAAGGGAAACGGAAAGTAAAAGAGTGACAGAGATAAGAAAGGGGGGATGGAAGAAATGGAGGTGAGAGGAAGGAAAAGAGGGAGAAGGAAGGTAGCTGGTGTGAAGGGTAGGAGGGGGGAGGGCGGGGTAAGTGGGCCCGGGTTGGAAGGTCCGTAGTGGGGGTAGGGGTAGGTAGGTAAAGGAAATAGTGGGGGGAAGGTGAGGGGAGAGTAAAGGGGAAGGGCAATGGGGAAGAGAGAGGGGGAGCATGAGGCGGGAAAGTCACGGAATATGAAAAGGTAAGATAAGATTTAAGGGCCCATAGTTGGGTAGAGGGAGATGAGAGGGGAGGAGAAGCAGGGGAGGGTAGAATGGGGGGAGGGAGGGGGTCGGGAAAGAGGAAAAGGGGAGAGAGGAGAGGGGACCAAGGCAGTGATGAGTAGCCAGAAAACTAGGTGTATAGTGAAGGGGGGTGAGAGGTTGGGTCAAGAGGGAAGGGAAGTAGGCCGGGGTTTTGGGGAGAGGGGTGAGGAAACGGATAGGTAGAAGCGAGGCCGGCAGATTGCTGCCCCCGCCGAGCGGCAAGCGGAAAACGCAAACGGGCGAACCGCCACGGGCAAAAAAAACGGGCGGCGAGCCGACGCACAGCAGCCATGATATGGCCGATATTAAAAGGGGCAAAACAAAACCGACGATCAAGACGCTGCCCTTCGATGCAGTGCCTTGGTAAGGCGTTAAAACGCTGTCCGGCCGCGACCTCAAGGTGCCGCGCACACCACAGGAATAAATAGTATGGGAACCAAAATACTGGGATCGGTGCCATCGGCGCGGAGAATGCGGCCCTCGGTAAAAAATAAAAAACCGTGTAAACCTTACATCTAAAGGGCTGCTAATCTCTGGACCGGCTCGACGGACGCTGGTGCCCAATAGGGGCGAGAAAATGCCTCGGCAAAAGAGGGCTAAGGCCGAGGACAGGTGGAGATAACCCATGGAGCGGAAACGCTCTACGCCGCGAGCAACACAAACAGAACCGGCGATCAGGACAATTGCAAAAGTGCGGCCCGGACACGCCAGCGCTGCGACATGAGAATGTAGCCTTAGAACAGTGATACCAAAGAGACACCAAGCGGACTAGACAAAAGGTGATCAAAAACGGAAACGTGCACGGTAATCCCGGGGGGAGCATGGAAGGCAATAGAAAGGAGGAAGAAAACAAACATATGGCGAGGAGTAAGGGAGACAAGACATAATAAGTATAGATGTCGGCAGCACCACACAAGTGGTGGAAAATTAAAAGAATAAGCGTAGCCATAACGGGGATAATGCGAACATAGGGAAGAGAATTGGGGGCGGGGGCAAAGGTGGGGGGAGAATAGAGACACGGCGGGATATGGAGGGGCCAGCGCGTAGTACATTACTTATCGAGCGCAAGAAAAAGATGAGATGGGAAAGAACGGGGAAGTGGTTAAAAGGGCGCGTGTATCGGCATATCCGGGACGACGCGGGTCGTAAGGGAGGCCGCTAGCAAAGGGCCAGAATGGGTTCCCGAGTTTCTTTTTCCTGACGGACGAGATCGAGATAGATGAGAGAGAGAGAGATGTAGATATTGAATTTTTTTTGATGATTATTTGAGAGATTTGATTGACTTTGAGATTGAGTGATTAACTGTAAAGCAGAAGACAAGATGATGGATTGAGAGAGATCGCATTGATTGATGATGAATAGTAGATTTTAGAGAGATATTCTTTTTGATTCGAATGTAGAGTAAGGTAATGTCAAGGAATGATAAAGAAGGGGATATAAGATTTTAGGTCAGAATTTATACGAGATTGGATGGGGGCGAGGGAGAGATGGGACGTGGAAAGAAAGAAAAGACAGGAATCGAGTGAGTAACCCTAATTGTGAGAGGGAGGGCGGGCCGAAGGCAGGGGGGAAGAGAGCAAAGTGGCGAAGAGCGTCTGGGGAGGGGAAAAATCGTCGTTGTCATAAAAATAGAGACCTGAGGGGGCCGCAAGGGAAAGGGGAAAGCAAGAGGGAGACCTTATAAAATAAACGGATGTGATCGAGGTTGAGGTGATTGGAGAGAGAAGTGGGCTAGCAGGGAGAACTAATTTAGCAAGGAAGTCGATCAGGAAAAGAGAGAATTGGGGCGATGGGCGGGAGGAAGTTCCTGGCGGGAGGATGGTGAAGCTGACATGTGTCACTCCTCGGATAGAAACCCCTTTCCTGGGTATATCTGTGTGGCATTCGGATTTGTGATAGTATGTGCCTGGTTTGGCTCGGTTTAATGGCTCGGGTTATTCCTGTTCGTTTGTGGTCCGATGTGGCCGGTTGGACTTAGTGATGGACCTGGTTGGTCCGTGTGGCCCTTCTGGTGTCATTGTGCTTGTTTTCCGATAGTGAGAGTGTTTTCTTGTTTGGGAAGATATTGCATGTGTGGATTTCATAATGAAAGCACCACCATTAAGAGGTTCTTCGAAAATGTAAATTATATAAATAAAGGTTAGAGTTATATGTTGAGGGGCAGTTCTACTCCGGGTTCGTATAATCTTCGGTTGGTATATATCACAAAAATGAGTGCTTATTTAACAATTTTTAGGGGCTCTTGTGCATTAATAGATTTTTTGATGAGATGTTGTTAATCAGATTATTTGATGATTGTATAAGAGAGGTAGTATTGTAGGATGATGAATTTGAGAGAATGTATGACGTATTAGAGATGAGATCTGTATTTGAGACGAGTGAATGACTGATTGATGTATTTGGTATAGAATATGTGATGTTATGATTGTAGTAGTAGATGTATTGAGTATGGAGATGATTGATTCGATTTTATCGATAGACTATGATGAATAGGTGTAATTCTTGATGTATGAGTTTTTTAGAGGATAGATGAATATGATAGATTTAGTATGTAGATGTAGTAAGAAAATGATTTGTTTGAGAGAGAGAGAGAGAAAGATGAATGAAAAATGTTATTAAGTCTGTGAATTGTATGTATTGTATTTGATTTTGGTAGAGATAGATTAGTAGAGAGGAGATCATAGGGTGATGGTGATAGAGTTGGTGACCCAAATATGTAAGAGAAGACATTGGATGATGGTGATGGGATTGATGATATCCCCAATTGATGATGTAGATTTTTGTAGATGTATAGTAATGTGATTGTTATTGTATTGAAAGAGAGAGAGAAGAGAGATTGAAGATTGTTAAAGAGATATCTGATGAGTTTATGATCGTAGAGGTAGAGTGAATAGTAGATCGATAGTAAATGAAGAGTAAGAGATGAGATGATGAGAGTAGATAGTAGAGAGATTGATAGATGTGATGAGAAGCGGCCCAGAGTAAGAAGCATAGGTTAGGAACGATAGCAAGGAAGAGAGGGAAAAAAGAAGTGAGTAGAGAGCCGGGATAAGGGGTAAATATAGGACCGAAAAGCGCGTCAGCTGCGCTAAGCGCGCGCGCGCTGCGCGCGCGCGCGCGCCAGCACGCGCGCGACGCGCCGGTCGCGCTGGCCCAGCAATCGCGCGCGTGACTGAGCGCGGCGCTGGCGCCGCGCGCGTGGCCGCGTTGGCGGCTGGCCGTTAGCGTGGCAACCGATAGGCGTAAAGGAGGTGGGTGCGCTGGGAGGAGTACCGGCAGGCAGCTGGCGAGGGTGCGGGGGAGGTTGGGGGGGGGCAGGAATTTATGATAGAGAGTATATGAAGAGAGATGATGATATTGAGAATAATTGTATGATAGTGTTGAGTGATAGAGAGGAGAGAGAGAGAGAAATTGATGATAGATATAATTAAGAATAAAATAGATATGAGATAGAAAGTGAGATTTAGAGTAGAGTTGATAGAGATCGGACTAATCTTTTAATAATCAGTCCAAACAGATAATAATAGAGACATATGAAGATCGGGACGGACAGAAAGATTGAAATATAAATCGAAAGCCGGAATTAGACAGTTGGGGACAGACAGACAGAAACAACGGAGATAGGCTATGAGAGAGAGATTGAGAGATATGAGAGAGATTAGAGAGGAGAGAGATAAGAGAGAGGAAGAGATAGGAGAGATGAAGATGTATGATAGAGAAGGAGAGACAAAAAAAAATATATTAAGGAGGTTTTGAGAGAGAAGATAGATTAGATGAGAGAGATGAGTAGATAGATGTATGAGAGATGAGAGAGATTATGTTGTATAGAGAGAGGGAGATGATGAGAGATTATTTGAGGATTGAGAAGAGACTGAAGAGAGAGATTATGGGAGAGAAGTAATGAAAGCAGAGAGATAGAGAGAGAGATGAGAGAGAGAGAGAGGAGATGAGAGAGAGAAAGATAGCAAGAGTGATAGAAGAGAGAGAAAAGAGGAGGTTATGGAGAGATGAGAGAGATGAATAGAGAGAGATATTGATAGAAGTATGATGATTTGATAGAGAGGAAGGAGAGGGAGAAAGGATAGATGAGAGAGAGAGATGAGAGAGAGAGATGAGAGAGGAGAGAGAGAGAGAGAAAGCGAGGCCAGAAAGAAGCCAAGGTAGTGACGAAGCAATAGGTAAAGGAGGGAAATAAATGAAGGGTGGAGAGCCGGGATAGGGGAAAGCCGAAAGCGCGCGGGTCGCGCGCGTGTGCGCGCGCGCTGCGCGCAGCGCGCGCTCGCCGCTAGCGCGCGGCGCCAGCGCGCGCGCGACGCGGTCCGCGAAGGCGGGCGGCGGGCGGGCAACTCGAAGGCGGAAGAGGGGCGACGGGAGGCCTGGCTTGTTAGGCGCTTGGGCGAGGTGGGCGGAGGGTAGGGGGGGTGGCAGTATTGTGATGTAATGGGGGCAGAAGGAGAAGAGATTGTAGATAGGAGATGAGATGATTAATAGAGAGTATGAGTGATGAGAGAGATGATTGGAGGAAGAGGAAGGGAGATGTGATTGAGAGATATGTAGATAGATTTTAGAAGTGATGATGAGAGTGATTGAGATGAGGAGAGGTGTAGGAGGATAGACGAACTGATATAATGGAAGATGAGATGCGGATTGATAGACCGATCAATAGATGAGAGAGAGAGAGAGATAGATGATGAGAGAATAAGAGTTTTTGATGTATGGATGAGAGAGATGAGATGATGATGAAGAGTATAGTATTGATTAGAGAAGAGTATGAGAGAGAGAGAGAGAGAGAGAGATTGATAAGAGAGGAGAATGAGAGAGAGAGAGTTAGGACGCGCGGCGCGGGCGAGCGTGACGCGGGCCGCGGGCGGCAGGGTCGGCTGTCTCTGGAGGCGGGATGTAGATTGGGAGAGAGATGACGTGTGGAGGATGAGAGAGATAGAAGATGAAGATAGGAGAATGAGAGGAAGATGGACTTTGAGAGGATGAGTATGAGTTAGAAATAGAGGAAAGAGGAGAGATTAGGAGTAAGAAAGAAATTTGAAAGTGTAGATGAGTAGATAATATAGATTGAATAGATTGTAAGATAGTGATAATGATCGAGGGAATAGATGATAGATATGAAGACAGAATAGAATTACATTAAGCTGAAGGAAAAATTAAAATGAATGAATGCGAGAAAAGTAGATGCAAGCATTAGCTAGACGCAAATTAAGAGCCACCGCACACCAGAATAGTAAGAAATATGGAGAGACAAGGAGCTGATAGATAGATCGCGAATGCGCGTAGCTAATAGAGTAAAATGAAAGAAAATTATTATAATTAAAGTAAGAAATTATAGGAGAAATTATTGTTATTATGTTTTCAAATGGAGCAGTTTTTGTATTTATTTAGTATGAAGTTGAAGTGTATTAGATGAAAGTATAGATAAGAAGACATGCAGAATGAGATGAAGAAAGCATAGAGAAATTAGTCAGACTATGCAATAATTGAATAGTGAATAGAGAAAATAATTAGATTATTGATGATTTACATTTTAAATTAAAAAAAGAGAGAAACTAGTAATTTATAAAAATATTGTGAAATGTATTGCAGATTATAATTATTTCAGATGACATTATATAAAGTGAAGCCATTAATGAACTGAAAGTAAGAAAAATATTGAAATAATAATAATTAAAATAGAGGAAAGATATATTAAAAATTTATAAAATATATAGTTTATATTATAGAAAATAAATGAGTATAAAAAAAATAATTTTTTTTATATAATATTATAATTTTATATATATTATAAATAATAGTAAAGATGAGAGTTATCTAAATACAGTTGGATGTAGTAGAAGGAATTTATTAATATAATTAAATAATATGTTAATAATATTTAATAATAATTATAATATAAATAAATATTTTTACATAATTTTAAATAATATATAAAATATTTTATATAATTTTATTATTAAAAAAACTATAAAAAATGTGATACATATACTTATATAACATAATATATATACTTTTATAAAATTTCTTTTGATATTGTTTTTCATTCCAAAATTAAATTTTTAACAAAAGTTATTTAAAAAAATATATTAATATAATAATTCAGAAAAATAGATAATAATATTTAAAATTATATTATATATAATATATAATAACTAAAAACTTATATATAATATTGTAATATATTATATATTATATAACAATAAAAAGATAAGAAATTATTTATAAAATTCGATTGACTTTTATTTTTATATATTTTTTATTTCTATTTATATATTAATTTATTTTATATTTTTAATTTTATTTATATAATATCATATAATATATATGGAAATTATGATAATAATTAATTTTTAATTTATTATATATATTATATTTTATTTATAATTATACTTTTTTTCATTTATTATTGTATTATTGATTATTATATTAAATATAAAAATCTGACCAAATACCACTGTTTATATAATTAAAAATTAACAATAGTATTTAGATAAATTTAGCTTTACTACAAATGAGAAGAAGAAGAAGATTTATGATAATGATTATAATAGTTCTTTTTTAATTCTTTATATCGTAATAACGATACATTTTTTTTTTAAATTTTATGTAACTTAAATAAATAAAAAATCCAAGATACATAAAAATAATCAATATATATATATGTAGAAGAATATAATAATGGATTTCTTCTTCTACTTTTGTATTTATAACTCAAATTCTATGTCTTAGTTATATTTTAAGCATCAATAAGATACTAATTTGAAAAATAATATTTTTGCAAACCAGTTTGAATATTTGAGATTTGAATATATTTTTTAATTTTTATTATCTATCTACTGATCTTTCTTTATCTTCTAAATAAGGATCAGATTAATCTTTATCAATATATAATCGATATATTATTGTTTCATTATTAATAATAGTCCTTTGAATCAATTGATTTCATAATATTCAATATGTTTAAATATATATGATAAATTTTGTGATGATTTAATAATATATCTTATAGTCGAATCATTTCTAGTACTTTATATTACAAAACTATCATGGTTATCTAATATCTCGATTTGAAATGTTAGGAGTCTTGCTAATGGCGCATTGTGAAAGACAGTTCACAATGTTGTATTCATGTCATAGGTTGGACTTTACTGGGTTAGACTAAAAGTGATGATCGCCATTTTTAATCTTGTCTCCATTATAATGTTATTTGAAGTGTGTTACCAATTTAGTGGATCTTAGCAAGTATTCATATAATTCATTTCGTGAAGATAACTCAAGAGGTGAATTTCTTAAAATCTACGCAAAATAAGATTAAATCTTACCCAAAAGTAATGTTGTTGCTTGCTTACATTCTAATTAACAGTATCACAACCGTCTCTATCGTTTTACCTAATATAATTAATATGTATATACAAAAAATCCTCACAGTATTTGAGGTATAATTATGCGTATAAATTGCCATATCTGTAATGAATTACAATCCAAATACAGCTTGTAAATTTCACTTTGAGTATTCTTATTTTATTTCCTTAAGCCAAAGCTTTGTTTCTTAATTTATGAAATATACACCAAACTCTTGTTCAATATGTTATTACTATATTTAATGCTATTATTAGAGATAGTTTCATTATTAAAATTTTCTCTCGCTTTTATATTAAAGCATGTTTTGAAGGACACACTCTAATTGATGGTTAGAACATAGCTATATTCACTAAGTCATCAAGCATACATAAATATAATCATTTGACATGATATTATTTAAAAAAACTATACTGTAATACACCAAATTTACTTTACTTATTACTTAAGGTATAATTTTTTATCCTTATTAAATTTCTCATTAACCTAAAATATCAGAAACATAAAACACACTCAGAAGAAAGATTCATATCACACCCTGTCTACTACTCGTTTTCTTTTATGATCTCATAGCATATGCGTGACATCAGATTTTTTGTTGTGAATATAACATTAACAAATTTGAATTTATTATTAATACAATATACTCATAACACTTATACAGTGAAATAACCCCACACAAAACATCTACCTCTTTAAATTTTCTAGAATAAGGGAGACTCTCATGATTTTATTACCTTATACAAATAACGCTTTGAGATAAAAAAAAGTCCAAAAAAAGCCCTACTCGAATATAATATAATAATCCGTTAATCCTCTATAAACATGTGATCAACCTAAATAGTTCCTATTTAAAATTTGTGGCCTTCACTGTTGAATAATTTTTCCTAAATAGCAATATAATAATTTATAACGTGTTTGCCATCGTCTAAGAAGTAACCAATAAATTAATCCTCTAAATTCTATTCACAATACAAAACCCTTTAATAATTCCAATCAAAATTAACTAAGGAAAATAAAGATGACATCATAATTGGTACTTGAACTAATATTTCTAATATTTATCATAACAAACAGAATACTCCCGAAATTATGTAGATCATCTTTTTATTATAATGGAGTTTAAAAACGATACGCATCTTTAAGACAATATTTATATGATTGGAGAAATAATTATGGCATATTTATTGCACACATTTAAGAGAATTACTCTATATAATCCTATCACTGTGACTATCACGTACATAAATTTAATTATAAATGAATATATAATAATAAAAATTTATTTTCCTATTTATAATTTGGCAATGGTCCCCAATTGTTAGGTTTCTAAATATTTATGAATCAATTGGACCCCCTAAATCTTCTCATAGCTAACTAAACTATCTATACATCTAATTCTGTTATCCATGCGGTTTACATCTTTGAGAATATAAAATATTGTCATTAGATTTGAAAAGGTGAACATTCAAATATAGCCTTATAAAATTATTATTTGAAAAACTTCTCTGCTATAACATTATACAATACAATTGAACAATATAATCAATAATTAATTTGTTGGTAATTAATTGCTTTCCTTTTTCATCTTTTTATTAACTAATTCTTTGAAAAATTATGTTTTCTAATAATATAATTTTTAAAACCTATAATTTTATGTACCTTCGTCAATCATTATCCTTCTTCATATATCTACATTTTATTTAGGACTCGTTATTTTTATCAATTTTGACTCATAGAATATTTTCAATATTGTATTTATAATAATTTTTACCTACTATTGCGTTTCCTTTATTTTTCTGGTAATAAATAATTGTTAACTTTCATTCTTGAAATCGATACGTTGGGCCGTGAAATATCAAATTTCCAAAACCTGAGAATGCATTTTGAGTTGTTTTCTTGATAGTAAGAGGCCTTATTTCGACTAGCACTCGTGCTTAAGCTAAATTACATTATAGAATCAATAAAAACATCTATCTGATAAAGGTTTCAGATACATTTTTACCAGTAGACATGTTTATGCCGGTAATTTTCTTCGTTTTTAAAGGTTTAATATTATTATTAAGATACTTTTGACTAAAGTTATTATATATAACTTGTAATATATTATTATATGCAGTAAATATTGTTCACTGAAATCAAAATAATGAGACGTTCAAGAGCTCCTTCAATATCTTTCTTTATGATTTGAGCCCTATATAAGAGAGTAAATGGACATATAGGAAAGTGAATAGACATATACAAACTAATGCTATAATCATATAAGAATTGTTACATCGTATTAATTATCTATTCCTCAGATTATATAGAACAAATACAATATGATACTATACCAGGATTGTTGTGTGGAGCCAAGTGTGACAAGATATGTATAAATGGAGTTCTAGTCATTCCTTTCCCTTTTCTCGTCGTCTTTTAAATTATCATAATTTCTTATACATAAAGAAGCTTCAAATATTATCAACCATATATTTAATCCTTTATATTTTACGTCATTAAAATAGTGATAATGAAGCTAATGCTTATGAAGTACTTTTTATAATATTTGCTTATTCAATGACATTGTACTAGTCCGTCTTGAGAAAATCTTCATCGTTGTAGCTGTACTTTTGATGGCAGTCTTCCATTATTAAGAATAATATTCCGAACGTTGCAGCTGAAATATACACGTACGTATTTAGAGTCATTATGTAAAATAGTTCGTACTCAACGTGGATAGTCCATCCTACGAAGCATATGCATGCAGCACACAGCATCCACTTTGAAAACTAGTTTACTTTTTTTACTTAAAATATATATAATATAACCCTAATTCCCTGAACAAATTATCAATAAATTGGATCACTCTCACACAGATCAATAATTCATTTTAATATTGTAACAAAACGATATTATAAACATCAGTAGAGTATATCATTCGGCTTTCAATATCCAATCTTATTCTAAAAAGAAGTCATAATTATTTATTTAAAAATGTTTTTGCAGACACATAAATTTAGTAATTCAATTGTTTTTGCATTCCTGAAAACGCGAAATGTTCTTTACAAATAATGCTCTTACAAGTTACAGGAGAATCTAATCCTATTAAAATAAATTATCCCTTTAAAGAAACTTTTCCAAGTATCTCTTGAGAGTATCACTATGCTACGATGATTCCATATTCTAATTTCAGTTATAATTTATACATCATGTATTTTAGGATTACTCTTAAATAATTCTTTATTAATATGATACGTCTTCTACACTACCAATATACACTTAAATATACCTTAACATAAAATATCATAATAGTAAAACGATTAGCATCAAAAAATTAATATATCCATTATGGTATCAGAAAGTTTTATTCCTCTTAATAGGTATATATTACATTCTTTCGTGGAATAATATAACTAAATGTAAAAAAACATCGCTATTAAATAGAAAAATAATTTTATCCTCAATATAATTCCTTTGATCTCCTCTACATTACTATTTATGAACTTTCTTAGTTGTATCTAGATAAATTATTTCTCTTACTTCTGATACTGCTGAGCCTGATACCTACTTAACAGATCAAATTTAAATCAATTCAATTGAGAAGATTCTCACTGTACACCCTCAATTTTATCGTTAATTTTAGATCCACTTCTTATCCCATATTGCAAGGATCTGAAGTGTGAAAGGAATAACGCTTTATCTCAATAAAGTAAAGCGTCATTTATAATTACCATTTAATTCACCTATGTCCATTTGTAATTGTTGAATGTGCTGTAAGGGAATAATAAACACTCTCTCAAATTGGATCTATAATTATTTAATTAACCTACAATTATGTCATATACACCTTATGATTTACCATTTGTATAGTATATGAATAGCATTGATTTGTAAGGAATTCACTCTTCTTCTCAAACTATGATTTTTTTTAGATAATGTAAAATCTGAAATTAAAAGAAGACTGAGTTATTTAAAGTTAGATATATTAATGGTCTTAGTAATCTAATTTTCAATTAATAAATGTTCCTTATAACTCAAATATTTAACCAATTCAGTTGAAACATTTTTTTCAGATGTTCTGCAATTTCTTAAGGTGAAAAACAACTCATCTTTTAATAGCTTTTATCACTTCATCTGTTTAGATATAATGAGAACTTCTATTCTCTTTAATTATTTCAATGACTACACTTACTTAGAGAACGGCTGGGTCAACTGATCTATGAGAACAGATATCTTCGTAGTCTAACAGAGAGTTAGTGTAACCAATACATTATACAATATACAATAAATCCTATGCTCAGTATAGTTACTAGAAAACTTATCAGTAGTTGCTAACCAAAAACAAATCCCTATTTCATATCAGCTCTGATTCTGATCATCACTCTTCCTTCTCCGCATTTAAATAAATCTTACAATATCATTAGATAAGACATTAAGCTTAATTTCGTATTTGTTTAGCTTCTTTAATTATTATATCTATATTTAGGCTGCCGTAAAACGCTATACTATCTATAGTATATCATCAATAGTTTTATTATCAATCTTTCCAATGTAAAATAATGTTGCCCCCCATGTAAAAAGTAAGAAGAATAACAACGTTGATGATATATTCATATCTTTAGAATTACACATCAATATTGATATTAATCATATTTCTCCATATTTTCATATAGATTGCATACGAAAGATAATAGATAATAATTTAGAATGTATAGATCATCAGAAAATGTAATACTCTACTTTCTAGAGAGAGAATATATTCTGAACAGTTTGGAACTCACAGCGTTGAATTGGCATGATAAGTTAGCCAATCATATCCGCGCGTATGCTCTATCCACTAAGTGCCAATCCACGTCTCAACCAATTTTAAAAAGAACGCTTCGAGAGACGATAGTATTTAAAAGTCTACCCGGATATTTATCTGACATCTCCTATTAACATGCTAGTTACTCAAAGGACAACTTTAACCCCGACCATAATTAAATAATCATTAATTCCCTCCATTGCCATTATTTCCTTAATGTGTGTCACAGAAGAATTTATTAACTCTATCACTGCCAATCACCAGATGAGAATTCAAGAACATTGAACGCGACCACCGACGTTATGCAGTGATAACTATACTATATCGTGAATGCTCTAACCATCTATGCGCGGTATGTCCTACGAATCCCCAAAAAGAACGCTTTCAAACGTAGTTTTAAAGACACCCAGGTTATTCTTCATCCCATTTGATTATTATGCTCGCTGAGTATCTTGCAAGAATTATTGACTAGATAGATGAGAATGAGTATTGTAGAGATTAGGCATTATGCATAGAAGCAAAGGAGCAAGAAATACAGACCATAAACATGATAGATAGGATAGATAGATAGGTTGTAGGTATATGTAAGTCACATGAGAAATTCAGCTAGATGAGAAATAAGACTAGATATGATATGATAGTTACTAGATGGTAGTAGACTGTCAGATAGAGATAATGAGCATTTAATAATAAGTATTAGAATAGCAACAATAATAAGAAAAATAAATAAGTAAGAAGAATATATGAATAGAAAAAATGGATTTTGAAGAAAAGTTCCATTGAATACATAGGGATTGATATTTCGTAAATATAGCATAGAATATGATAATGAAATAATATGAATAAGGTTATTATTAGATAAGAAATAGATATAGATAGATATGTTGTCACACACATTGACATAAAGTTAGATAGATAGATAGATAAAGATATGACTATTGAAATAATGAAGAGAGTTGGTCCATTTGAATAGATGATAGATAGATAGATAGTATAGATAGATAAGATAATAGATAGATAGATATAGAAAAACAGAAGATAGATATGATAGATAGATTAGATTAGATAGATAGATTAGAGTAGATAGATATGTTGTCACACACATTGACATAAAGTTAGATAGATAGATAGATAGATATATAATAATAGATGATAGATAGACCTAATTTCTGTTTTAACCTTTAAGATAAGAGATAGAGAGAATAGATAAATTTTCTGGTTGCCAAAAATGTCTGTTCTCAAAGTGAAAAGAGATGATTTAGTGTCATATATTTCCCATCATTAAATTTCCTATAATTTAATTTATTTATAAATATTAACATTTTTTTTTTTAATTTAAAATAAAAAATTTAAAGTTTTTGCAAAAAGAAATTAAAATTTTCATTTTTTAATTTGGTTTTGAAGCAAATTTAAATTTTTAGATTGTACAATTAAAGTCATTATTATATAATTATTATTATTATTATTATTAATTATTATTTATTATTTTTATTTATTAGATATATATAATAAATAATTATATTATTTAATTATTATTATTATTATTATATTATGATTATATAATTTATATTAATCTTATGTATTATAATATTTATATATTATGGAATCATAACTATTAATTAATATAAAAACTAATTATTATTATCTGGCTGTCTAATATTGTCAATATGTTATTATTAATTGATTATTATTATTTAATTATATAAGTAATTAATATTATTATATTATTAAATAAATTTTATTATATTATATTTTTTGATTATATGAGTGATTTTAAAAATATTGATAGTATAATTATTATTGTTAGTTATTGATTGCTTTCTCTTGATTTAATTAATTACTTTACTTCATTGATATAGTTTAAGTTGTTATTATTATTATTGAATTATTTATTTTGATTATTAATAATATATGGAATTGATATATATTATTTATTCATTGGAATTATTTTATTGATAAATGAATAATATTGAACTATCATAACTTTAATCAGGTTGCGATTTCTCACAGTTGCTAATTCCAAAAATCATATAAGCTAATCAATAATATAATAATATTATGATAATTTGATAAATATATATTAGTATTATATCATTATTAATTATTCTGGAAATTATTATTAGTATGATATAGTGATGTTTTGTATATGTATTATTATTATTATTGTTATTATTAAATCTTTGTAACTTTAATAGTTAAATTGATTATTATTTAATTGATTATTATTATTATTAGGAGAATTGGATATATATCTGAATGTATTGATTATTAGTGAAGTTGATGTATGATATAGATATTGGAATGATAATTTTTATTGAATTAATTATTATTATAAATTATTATTATTTATTGATATGAATTATAGTAATATGATTTTATTGGTTTTGAAGTGAATTGAATTATTATTTATTATGATTATGATATTTAAGTAAGGTTATGAATTGGAGTATGATTATAATTATATTATTAGTTATATGATGTAGAATATGTGGAGATGGATTATGTATTTTTATTGATTATATATTATTGTGTTAGGTAATATATAGATTCTTGATATTGAGGTAAGTCTGCATTATTATGATATTAGATAATGATGTGATGTGTGATTAGTATTCCTAAGGGAATATATTAGTAGTCAGTTAGTAAACGACTTGATAATTAGCTAGTTACTTAAGTTTATGACTATTTTATTATTTAATTGCTTAATTAGCTAATTTAAAAGTTAGCTATATATATATATATATTATTATTATTATGTATATTATTAATTATTTTTATTATATTATTATTAATAATGTATTAATTAATTAAGGATTCACTCTCCTTTATATTATTATTAAAATATTGATTTATTATTGTAATTATACAGAAGCAGATAATATTTATTATTATTATTATTATTATTATTAATTATATATTATTATATTTATTATTAGTAATAATATAATTTGATATAATAATATTAATTATTAATTATTATTATTATATGTAATTGATTGTCCGTTTTAATGTAATTGTAATGTTATAATTATTTATTACTGTCTATAAAAGAGCTAATCAATGACATTAACAAAATGTTGAAATAATTCTAATTATTGTTATTATGGATTATGAATTAAAATTTATAGAGTTGCCAATTTGATATATATATAGAGAAATATAGAGTTAATTTAATATTAATATATATTATAATATAATTATTATTATTATTATTGATCATATTATATTATTAGATTATTGCTATTATTATTTATTTATTTAATTAGTTATATATTTATGATATATTAATTATATTATATTAATTATTAAATTATTATTAATTATTATTATTTATATATTATTTATATTATTATTATTATTATTATTATTATATATTTTATTAATTTAATATATTATTTATAGATATTAATTATATATTAATTTTGTAGTTAAATATGTCTTATTTAAGATAAACAGGTAAGTCATGATAGAGTAGTAGTATAAAGAGTAAATATAGTGAGTATGATTAGTAGGTAGCTATTAAATAGTTAAGTATGTATAGTTCTCTTCTTACATAGTGTGAAATCTTTTTATTATAATTGCAATTACTTTTTAATTTACTATTGTACGATATACTTAATTTTACATTAATTAAATAATAATAATGAATAGATAGATAGATAGATACGTGATTGGAAATAATGGAATGAAATAAATAATAATAATAATAATGTAATTAATATATATTTAAATTAAATTAAATAATGAATGAAATACTGTATATAAATTATATAATAAGATAATATAATAATATAATATAAAATAGATTAAGTATAATAATTAATAAAATAAAATATAGAAATACTAGGAAATAATAATAATAAAATATAAATAATAAATAATAATAAAAATATATCTAGTTATGTTATACGAATTATAAATATATTATATATATATATAATAACCAATCAATAAAAAAAGTATAATAATAGATAGTCTCCTTTATTAAGTAAATATCATGTCTAGGAAATTAATAGACTTTTTAGCATATTTATAAAGTAATTAATGAGAAAACTAGTAAGAGTAACTTAATGAAGTTTAGATAAATATAGAATGGTATAACTAGTGAACGATATAATGTGTTTTAGTAAATATTTTATGACGAAAGATAAACTTCTTATTATTGAATACTGTATACTCTTATAAGTATAATTTGAAATGAAGTTATAGATATTATTATTATTTTATATTAATATGTGTAATTATGTATGTATTTAAACTAATTATAATATACATATATTATATATATATTATTAATATAAATAATATTAAATAAAATATTATAATATATATATAAATATATATTATCATACTATAAGATATATTATTATATATATATATATATTAATATACTTATATAATATAATAATTAAAAAAATTGGGGGCCGGCTACCCAAAACCCTACCATTCTGTCTCCACAACCCTGGGGTTAGGCATGAAATATTTCAACTGAGATATCAGCAGTTTTCTGAGAGTATTATCACATATCAGCGCCCATTTATGGAACCTTTCTCCCACCACCCAATTTCATAATGGGATTCCTCTCTTGGCTAATCTCTATAATCTCAACAATTGTCAGAAAATATTTAATTATGGTAAGATAGTATATAACTGTTTCTATATTAATTATATTATTTTATGTAACACGATAATTTTGATTAATATTCGTATCTGCAATGTTGAAATCAGAAAGTTTTGACAGATAACAGCTATTGAGGAAGAAATAACCTTAGCAAACTATGAAAATGACAAAATAAAAGTATAAATATACTTTAAAATGACATTGATATCTTCGAATAAGTTTCAGTGAGAAAAAACCGTTAATGTGATTTATATATGTGATATTCAATGTGATATTCAAAAATTCAAAATTTTTCACATAAAATTAAATTGAGGAACTGTTTTACTACTATCCAAATGATACTTGAGAACGTCTCCGAAAGAAGAGATGGTGAGACATTTACTCTATCTGTGCTGAGTTTGAACGTTACAATCGCAATGAAAAATCCTTACATAAATAATGAAAAATACACTTTTCTACGACTGTAAATTTCAGAGTAATGCATTAAGGATGTTTGAACTGACACAAAAATCCAATATAATTGATAAATGTGTGTGATAATATCGAGAGAGTTATTAGCTAGTGGATGTTTAATCGCCAGAGAGAGTATATTAGCTCGCTTTCATTTCAATAAATTTAGCGTTAAAATCAGTATATGAATCGTTCACTATGAGTAATACAAACCTTTCTAAAAGTAAAATATTCGCTATAAGAATTGCAATATTTGCGTTACATTGCATATCTTTTAGACTATATACTTTCAGTTGTTAGAACACTTGAGCAAGATTTAGAAAAATGATTGAACTTATTGATATTTGTGAACGTATTATATATCCTCTCATCTCATCCCACTAGGACCTTTTACTCCAAAGGTATAACAGCTATTAAAAAATCCGAAGATACCATATTATTCCTCACACACACTCGATAAAATCCTTCTCTAAAAATATAAAAATTCACTCTTCTCTCGACTGCTATTTCAGAGAGGATACTGGCCAATTTCTTATATGTTTTGATCAACAAATTAAAATAATTTCAAATTCTGACTCAATAATCATTATACTCTCTTCGAATCGGTACTTGCTTTTCCGGATATCGTCTTAATTCACCAACCCATCCACTCACCACAACCAATATCACACAGACACTCACTTAAATCCCCGACAATCCATATACAGTAATCTCAATCCATCACATCAATTCCTCTAACCACAAAAAACCTTTCTAAAAATATAAAATGCACTTTTCTACGACCTGTATTTCAGGAGGAATGGCCTTTAATATGTTTGAACCACAAAAAATCCTAAAATTCTCTCTAAGTTTGCGAAAGAAATCTTATAGATAAATAAATATTTGAGGACTGTTACTCAAAAAATATAACAACTTATTAAAAATCCGAAGATACCTAAGTATTCCTAACTACAAAAAAACCTATTCCTTATAAATATAAAATCACTTTTCTTATCATAAGACCTTATGTATTTCAGAAGTAACGGCCATTTATATGTTTGTACCACACAACAATATTTAACTAAATTTATCAAAATTATTTTGGAGACAAAATATAAAATTTGAGGACTGTTACTCCAAAAATTATAACAGCTATTAAAAATCCGAAGATCCATAGTATTCCTCCAAAGTTCTCAAACTATTTCTAAAATATAAAAATCTATACTTATTTTCTAATACGAGACCTGTACATAAAGTCTGTGTAGATGCATTTATATGTTTTGTGAAATTTTCAAAAATCCTTAAAATTTCAAAAAATTTCAAATTTTTATCCCACAAAATTATAATTTTAATTAAGGACATGTTACTCCAAAAGTATATAACAAACAGCAATTAAAAATCCGAAGATACTAAAGTATTCCTCACAACCTAACCCTACTTTTCTAAAATATATAAAATCAGGACAATTGAAATGCGGTCTTCATATATTGGCATATTATAATAAAGTTTGAATAACTCTACAAAAAATTCACTAAATATTTCAAAAAATTCAAAATTTTCACAAAAATTAAATTGAGGATGTTTACTTAACACCAAAATAATAACAGCTATTACAAATCCGAAGATACCATAGTTTTCCTCACACATTAATATGTTACTTTCTAATAAAAATATAAAAATCATCATTTTCTACGACCTGTATATTTCAGGAGGAATGGCCTTTTTAATATGTTTTGAAACAAAAAAATTCCTTAAATTTCAAAAATTTCAATAATATTTTCACAAATTTAAATTGAGGACTGTTTATTTTTAAAAGTATTATACAGCTATTATATTCGCAGATATATCACATTGTATATCCCTAAGAATCATACATATCACTATTTGATAATATATTGATAAAGAGAATCAAGTGTTTGTCTAAGACGCTTAGATATTTCAGAGGGGCATTTCGATGCTATTCCATATAAAATTTTGAAGCTCTGACACACGATAACCTCACCTAAAATTTTCAATAATTTGACAACATATCTATACATTGTAGGATATCGTAGTATACGTGTGATGACTCCAATGAAGTTTATATCTCGCTATAGCGTATATTAAAAATCCGAAGATTACATAACATTCCTTCACTCCCTTTCCTCTAAATATAAAAATCACTTTCTACGAACCTGTTTTTCAGGAGAATGCCATTTATATGTTTTGAACCTAACAAAAATATAAAAATTTCAAAAAGTTTGACATAAATTAAAATTGATTGTTTTTAAAGCTCCAAAACTAAACAGCTATTAAAAATCCGAAAGAACCTTCGTATTCCTCACCGAAAACCCTTTCTATAAAATTATAAAAATCATTATTTTCTTTCGACCTATTATGTATTACAGGTTGAAACTATCCAATTTATAATTTACGATATTAATAATAAATACAATTTCAAAAATTTTTGATACTAGAAATATTGATTTTGTAAAACGCTCCAAAAGTATAACTAGCATATTAAAATCCAAGATACCATAGTAATTCCTCATACAAAAACCTTTTACTAAAATATTAATAAATTCACCTTTTCTGCTCTACTACCTGTATTTCAGAAGGAATAGCCAAAATTTATATGTTTAATAAAAATAAAATATACATAAAATTTTCAAATAAATTTTCAAAATTTTTCATCAAAATAAGTTATAAATCAAGTAAAATGTAATTACTTCAAAAATATAACAGCTATTATAAATACCGAAATACCAATAGTATTATATTCCAAAAAATCAATTTTCTAAAAAAATATAAAAATCACTTTTTCTTACAGTAACTTAATATCTATTTCAGGAGGTGAAAATGGCCATTTATTGTTTGAAACCGCATAAAAATCCTAAAGAATATTTTCAAATATAAATTTCATAAAATTTTCACAAAAAATAAATTTAATATTGTGAGGTGACTGTGTTAGTACTAAGCCATAATTAATAGCCTAAGAGAGTGTATATTTATAGAAATACCGTAAGAGTACTCGTAGTGATTTAGTATAAGATTCTCGTCTCTGGTCTCGACATAGGAAAAAAAGGTGATTCGTGAAAGACTATGAAAGTTAAACTTTCTATATCGATATATTGAATGATTGTTTCTGGAGCGATATAGACTCTGCGACATATGATTCACTCATTTATGTGGTTGTTTGATTATTCAGTATCTCTACTAATTACTACTAATTATAGAAATTATTTATCTTATATTTTTCACAAATTATTCCATTCAAAATTAATATTGAGTACCGTTTACATAGGTTTTACCATGATTAGAGTTATACTCAGGATACATTTTTCAAATAAATCCGCGGAAGAGTGATCATTTGTATTCGTGCAAGAGCGCAAACACTTTCTAAAAATATAAATAATTATTGGTGGACTCTTGTGTCTTCCTTTTTCTTTTTAAGACAGAGGGAATAGAGATAGTGTAAATATGGAAAAGAATGAACACAAAATCAACTAAAATTTATGGGAAAGAGAAAAACACCTTACAATACCAACCAGTCAAAATTAATTTGTGATCAGAATTTGTCTTACATGATAGCATAATTCGCACAGCTAACTGAACATTGATAATAACGCATTAGTAACATAAAATAGACCCCTGAACCACAAAAATTCCTTGTGTGACATAAATAAAATATCGATCACCTTCGAATTGAAATACACAAGTCTTTTTAATTGCAGAATGCGTTCGAATGAGTCATATATGGTGTTTCCACAAGATAGATTCCCACTTTAAGAGATTCTCAATTTCTCCTATAGACACATAGAGTGTGAATTATTGCTATTGACTTGTACGACTCAGTTGTGTATCATAATAGCGTCAATTATAAAAATCCGAAGATTCCGACTCAGATATATTATCATCCTCACAAACATGAATGAACCATTTTTGAATGGGATAATTCTTATGGAGCTCTACTTCTAACGACCTGTAGTTTCAGGAGGAATGGCCATCTTCCAGTGTATGTTTTGACACCCTACAAATACTATTAAACTTTATTGTTAACATATCTCTCTATAATATTGTTATACATACAAAAGAATTAGAAATTGTGAAGTGACTGTTTACTTCTTCCTTGCACCCAAAAGGTAATTTTAAGCATAGCTACTCTTAAAATCCGAGATACTTCCAATACGTTAATAGGAGGACAATATTATCACATAAAACCTTTTCTAATACAATATAAAAATCTCACTTATCTTTCTAAACGACTGCTAATTATTTATCAGCGAGGAATGGCATTTATATGTTTGAAACCACAAAAAATCCCAAAAGAAACTTTACAACAAAATTAATCAGAAGCGACTGCTTCACGCCAAAGTTTATACAGAGTCAACTGGTAGTACACCACGAACAGATACACATGGCCGACACTGATCCACATCAAAATACCTTTCTATAAAATATAAAAAATCATAACTTTTCTCGACCTGTATTTCACACTTTTAAAAATAACCAATTTTTCGTTATGAATTTTCCAACGAGTCCTAATTTTAGAAAAATAAAAGCAAAACAAAATTTTCTATATAATTAAATATTGTGAGGACTGTTTACTTATTACCAAAAAGGATTGTTAAAAGTGCCGTAAGATACCTAGTATTCTCACACATATGTAACAAAAACTATTTATAAAAATATAAAATAATCATTGTTCTACGACCTGTAATTTTCAGAGATGAAACTGGCCATTTATATGTTTCGGACTCAAAACTCCACTAATTTTCAAAAATTATTTGACAAAATTTATCGATTTACATGATTCATCGAACTCTGATTAGGATTCATAGCTTATTAAAAAATCCGAATGATCAACTATAAGAATATATTATAAAGTACCAAACAAAAACTCCATTCTAAGAAAATATAAAGAATCACATTTATTACAATAATCATATCTTTCAGGATGATAAGTGGACGATAGAAAGGGATAATTTGAGGGAAAACCATCGCAAAAATTCACTAAATTCACATAAATTTCAAATATTATCAAACGAATTAGAGTGTAGGTGACTGTTTATCTAACCAAAGTATAACTGAACCCTTAAAAAATCCGAAATACCATATGATTATCCTACATAACAAAAACCTTTCTAAAAATATAAAAATCACTTTTCTTACCTGTGATATATATTTTATCAGGAGAATGTGGGTCACAGTTCGATTGCAGAGTAAAATAAACTATAAAAATCCTAAATAATTTCCAAAAATTCAAAATTTTCACAAAATTAAATATTGAGGACTATATATTTAAATAGTAAATAAACAGCTATTAAAATATCCGAATATACCCATAAATTTTTTCCACTTACAAAAACCTTTCCTAAAAAATAATAAAATCATTAATTCTACGATAACCTGTATATTCAGAGGAATGGCCTCATTTAATTATATGTATTTTTGAAAACTCACATACAAAAATTCCTAAAATTTCAAAAATATTTCATAAAATTTTTTATCATAAAATATTTAATAAAGGAGAAAAATGGTTACATGCACAAGCTATAACAGTAGTCATATTAAAAAAATCCGAATGACTACCATAGTAAATTTATACCTCTACAAAAAACCTTTTCCACTAAAATATATAAAATCTAATATTTTCTTCGACCTGTATAAATTTCAGGAGGAATTGCCATTTCTATGTTTGAATCACAAAAAAATAAAAATTTCTAACAAATTTTTGATCACTAAAAATATAAATGTCAGGTAAAAGTGATTTTTCGCACGCAAGAAAATTCAGCTTTATATAAAAAATCCGAAGATATACCATAGTATTCCCTCACACAAAAACCTTAAAAACCTTTCTAAAATATAAATAATCACTTTATTATCTACGTGGATACTGTATTTCAGGTAGGAATGGCATTTATATGTTATGACCACAAAAATCCTAAAATTTCAAATAAATTTTCAACAATATTTCCCACAAATATTAAAATATAAAAGGTGTTAAACTCTAAAAATATAAAGGCGCGAAAAAAATCCGAAGATACCATAGTATTCTCAACAAGAATAACCTTTTATATCTAAAAATATAAAATCACTTTTCTACAGAACCTGTCTTTCAAAGCAAACCAACTTTACACCTTTCTACCAAAAATCTCTAAAATTTCTAAAAAATTTCAAAAGCCGCAAAATTATCTTAGAAACCTGATTTTACTCAAAAGATAACAAGCTATTAAAAATCACGAAGATACCATAGTATTTATCACACACCACACAAACACCTTTCTAAAATTATACAAAATACACTTTTCTCACGTACCTGTTATATTTCAGGTAGGAATGGCCATATTTATTTATACATTATGTTTTGAACTCATATAAAAAATTCCTAAAATTTCATACATTGTTCAAATTTTCACAAAATATTAATATTGATCAATTGTTACTCAAAAAGTATAAACAGCTATTAAAATTACCGAAATATCAATAGAGTATTCCCTCACTACAAAAAACCTTTCTCAAAATTAAAATCAACTTTTCTAAACGAACTCCTGTAATTTCAGGAGGAATGGCTCAATTTTTTATATGTTTGAACTCTAAAATAATAAAATACCTAAAATTCAAAATTTTGAACAAAATTAAATTGATAAGGACTGTTTACGCCAATAGAAATAAACAGCTATTAAATTATATCCTGAAGAATACCATAGTATTAAAACCTCACACAAATAAACCTTTCTAAAAATATAAAAATCACCTTTCTACGACCTGTAATTCATAGTGAAGGAATGAGACCATATATATATGTTTGACCACCGTATAAAAATCCTAAAATTGTTCACTACAAATTTTAAAAGTGTTTCATCAAAATTAAATTGAAGGACTGTTACTTCTATCGCCAAAAGTATAAACAGTACTATTATAAATATTATACCGAAGATACCATAGTGATATTCCCTTAATAACACATACAAATATTTCTAAAAAATATAAAACTCAGCTTATTCTACGACCTGTAATTTTCAGGAGCGAACTTGGTGCTCTCATTTTAATATGTTTGATACCCTAAACAAAATCTATTATTACAAAATCTTCTCAAAAATATTTTTTACGTAAATTTAATACTTTGAGGACTGATTTACGCCAAAAGTATAAACAGCCTATTAAAAATCCGAAGATTTCACTTTTTTATTTTTGTGTTATTTTTGCTTTTCTATTTTACAGTTCCAACTCAGGGTCCCCGAGCCTTTTAAGGAGGGGGGCAGAAATAAACAGGAAACACACCCAATCCCACAGCTACATCAGCATAAGCCTGTGTGCTAAAAATTCATTAGAAAGATGAGTGAGAGCCTATTCTGATACGACCCTGTAAGTTGGCTTTCAGGTGAAGGAGTGAGAGTAGTGGTATATGATATTGAATTAAAGAATCTAGACTAGAAATGAACAATAAATACTGAGTAAGTAAAAAATGTGTCATAGGATGAGAAATTTTCCACAATGCAGACATTAATATGTTGAGGAGCTTGTGTGACTAAAGCCAAAATACGATAGGCAGTCTATCTAATAATCACGAAAGATACACATCTAGTAGATCTAACATACAGTTGACGCAAGAGAGTTTCTTCATCTAAATACATATAAAAATTACTTTTCTTACGACTGTATTTCAGGCAGCAATTCAGAGAACAATAAAAATGTTCTAGTATAATAGAATAAAGAAGTGTTGCAACTTTTCAAATTTTGACAAAATTAAATTGAGGACTTACTCCAAAATAATAACATGCTATAAAAATCGAAAGCAATTGATCAACAGTTAGTACCGATAGACGGAAGTACCGCCACACTGAGGAAGAGACCTCTTGTAAAAAAAATACAGTAAGGAAATCTTCTCTTGATTCGTCAAAATCGACTCGCTATTTAATCAGGAGGAATGCCATATTATATGCTTTTTGAAACAATACTGCAATTGAAATATAGACAAAACAGTTCTCTAGAAATTTTCGAAAACAATATCTGCTTAAAATATGCAGCAAATTATCACTCGAAGAGTTCATAAATATGGAGGACGTTTGTGTGTGAAAAGTTATAGGGCGCAGTTTATTATCTCTTACCAACAGTTTATAGACATCCACGAACCACTACTCTTCAACAACTCAAGTAAGATAGAATAAAGGTTGGAATTGCGTGAGCCCACACAAAACCACACCATATATTGCTCGTGAAGAAAAATATAGAAATTCCTACTTTATCATCTACGGAAGCTGAGATATAATGGTCCCTTATTAAACCCAGGAGGATGGATTGGATGCAGTGATAAGTTGAACTCCGTGCACAAGAATAGGAACACTAATATAATTCACAGAAGATTCTACATATAGAGTATCAACGAATTAACTTGAGGCAGATCTTTCGTTTTGAGCGTGCCACATCAAAGACCTTAGCAAAATCGATTATAACGAGCACTAATATTGAGGTTTCTCACAGAACAAATCTATTATTGATTTATCGTATATTGGTTATTAAATATCTATTTTTCCAAACGGAGAGACGTTAGAGGCCGTCGAAGGAATAGGAAAGTTTGGGCGGTGTCTTTGAGAGGGAGATGATAAGAGAAGTTGAGTTTTTTAAAGAGAGAATTTACAAGGTTTCGGGTGACCCACGGAGAAAATCCATCCAGATGACAAAAAGGATAGAATCGAGAAAGCTAAAGACGAGAAGGAACTCTAGATGCAAAGAGGGAGCAGTTTTGCAGTGAGTAGAGAGTGGAGGGTTGAGAATCATGAGAGACCTAAAGATGAAGAGAGTTAGAAAATAACGATGAGGAGATCAAGTAATGATAAGAAAAGTAAGGAATAAATGTTTTGGAGATAGAACGGAAAATTGCGGAACAACAATAACAGGAAAGGAGGAAAGAGGTCGCTCATCAACGAGTGCTGATATGGAGCGTCGGAGAGAAAACTAGACAAGAGAAGGCAAAGAGAAGGGGAACCCAAAGGAGGAAGGGAGCTTAGAGAGCGTGACGCGTGCCGCATTTGTAAAAAAAGCTTTAGATATGTCCGCGACACCACGCAAGACTCCCCATGGTCCCTAAGGCAGAAGACCAAAATCAGTTGATAGGAAAGTATGTCACTAACAGTTGACCTCTAGGAGGAACGAAGCCATACTGATAGATGGTTTAGACTGAAAGAAGGCGGCATATGAGACTACCGATGATTGCCAGGAATGAGAGTAAGAAGAGTTAAAGATTTTAGATAGAATAAAAAGTGAGAGCTAAGGGGATAGTTGAATTAGGATGAGCGGCTACCTTTTTTTCGCGGATCGGTTGGGAACATGTGCGCGCTTTACAGCACTGAGGAAAGTATTAGTATTAAGCTTAGAGAGTAGAGTTGAACGAGGACAGGTCGCCAGCTCAGAAGCACACTTTCTGAAAACTACACACTATTTTAAAACAACGGGGAGGAATGCCAATCAGGGCCCTAGCCTTCTGACGTTACATGAAGAGTCGTCAGGAATCCCATGCACAACGATCATGTGTATTCACGGTAAAGACATGGGACCTGAGAGGGAGAAGAGATTTAGGAGGAGGGATGCCAGAAAATAACAGAGGAAACTAAAAAATTCAGAAAATGAAAAAAGGAGGCCGATAGAGATTTGAGTCTTTTTTCAGAAAGGAGAGCTAGCAAAAGACCCGTCAGAGCGAATAAGGGGTAGGATAAGGCAGATCTTACAAAGTTGTTTGGACGCATCATGTTCTTTGTGCGGCAAGGGGCAAGAAATTTTTATCTTGTAGGAGAACCTAAGCAGGTTGTCGCCTTCTTATAAGTGGGTTTATATGATTATAGGCTCACTACTACTATAATATATATTATATATTTTATTATATTATATAGTTATATATATATATATAGTAAGCGGCAAAATTTTCAGTAAATAAAGCTACAAGTCATATAGGTCTTTATTATATTTTTTTATTTATGTACATAACTTGTATTTTAGTGCTACTGGGTAATATTAATCAAATTATAAACTGATACTTTAAGCTAATATAAACACGAAAATACGGTTATCACCGTTTAATTAATTAACACTATTCGTCGTTATCTTTGAAATTAATCTGTAGCTATGAAAAGAGTGACAGTTTCCTAGTTCACAATGGCTTTGAGTTTGACTCAAGGACTTCCATTACTAATGCTCTAACGAAGGACCAAGCTGGAAAACTATGGTGGTGTTGGAGAAAATTTCCCAATGCCAGGTCTGTTTCTATGACACCAAACTAGTAACTTTGGTTGGACAGGGCAAACAATTTGCCTCCTTCTCTATGTCTCCGTTGTCTATATATTGGTCTCATCTTCATATGTTCTTTAGTGTTTACAGCAGTAAGAAATTTCTTAGGCACAAAATTAGAATTACCTTTGCTGTTCTAAGCGTGATATTTACTTAGGAAAAAATTCTTGATGTTTCCGGGAAATTTTCCTTAATACTTAATTTAGTCTTTAACATTTTCCAACTCATTCCTTTTTTGGTTACAATGTGCGCGATGATGTTAGTAGCCTGGCTACTTAACTACGGTCATTATTATTATGTCCTAGGGAACGAAGCTTTATCTTCGTCCATTTTTTAAGAGAGAGGAGAGAGAGAGCGATGAGAGAGGAGAGAGAAGAGAAGAGAGAGATTTGATCACTAATGAAGAGAGAAGAGAGATGTTGAGAGAGAGAGAGAGGAGAGAGAGAGAGAGAGAGGGTCAAGCCCCACTAAAAAGGACCTAAATTCGAAACCATCACCTACTGACTGCCTGTAAACGTCACAAACTCGTTACTCTCACCCCAAAAGCTACAAACCAAACACCAAACTTCCGTCGGAAGAAAGAGGGTTGAGAATTTTTTTTTTAAATTTGAGCTACCTAAGACCCTATACGCAAACGTATTAGATGAAAGCACCCACGGAGTACAGACACCATTTGAACACACCAGCCAGACAGAACCTCACCCTATGACGCTATAAATAAAACATTGAATTAGAGCAGTCTTCAAAACGAAATCTCTCCGTATAAGAAGTTCAGAATATTCACCATGACTCAACAACTCAGCAGGTAATTTAGAACGAAGCACTCGATTCTCAATCAACGTATAAAACAATATATGTACCATAATTGAAAGAAACAACACCACAGAGCCAACACGAACCCGAAACCACCCCCGAAAATTCGCACCTGCACTTCTAAGGAGCCTGTATCAATGTAAGACATTGAGCGATGTAATAGTGTCAGAACTAAGAGCATCACAAGACCGAAGATGTACAAAGAGGCCAGTAGGCAGAAAAACAATGCATTACCATGCATAATTCCACAATCTCAATTCCATCGGCCAAATAATATTCTATATGACAGAATAGATCTTCTACCATCGAACAACATCCTCTTGCTTAATAGATCATAACAAATCAAGCTTTCATAATACTATCACCATGTCAAAGCACCGCTAACCGAAAAATCAAGAAAAGAGATGAATGTCTACCCCCATGAGCCGGGAAGAATACCAACAGCCAACAGTTGGTCCGCATTCAGGTTAAGATTATAATACATAGGGTAACCGTCAACCACAAAGACACCGGACAAAGATGCTCCACTGCTAATAGAGCAGGCTCTGCATCAACAAGGGTACAGACCCCAACGCAGAGGACTACAGTCAACCACCATACATTCAGAAATACGGCGACTGAGATAGTCCCAACTGTACGACAAAAGCTCGTACTAGCGTCATGACACATTTTGCTGACAAATCCGACAACCACCCACCGCCACGAAAGCGCAAAAATAAAATCCTATCCACACACAAGAGTACACCACTCCAGCAGCCAAGCGCCATAAGACATCCCTCCCCCCATCGCTCTCCCTCACGCAAAAGGTGCTTCACATAAGTTACCACCTAACACGATAGCTCCCACACAGACGTGCACCTCATGAACACAACACCACCATAGTCAGGCCCCGAATATTTAAAGCGGCTATATCGCCCTACAGACACACGCGCAGCTCAGCCCCAGAACGGGAGTACACAAAAGTCTCTCCTGTATAGACAACATTGTGCCACAAGACGCCCCATCCTCCTCAAGGCCTACAAATACGTAATTTAATCTATTTATATCTCTAAATACAGACAAATCCAGTCATACCCAAGAACGAGATCGATATTTTTCTCGAATGTGAAATGACATAAAACCAATCCTTCTGTTTCAAAAAAAAAACAAATCTTTATAATCAACCATTATCCTCTTCTGCAGATAAATCCAGAACACGCCTAAATGGCGGCCGAGCCTCTCTCGAAGTAAGTCTAAAATCGACTAATAAAGCTGAACAGTACTGTGAAATATCGATAGCTTCAAATCATATTAAGAACATCTCGCTAGGAAGTAAGTAAACTATATAACAACCCCGACCCCGGTAAACACGATGTCCGTCCGCGCTAACCAAGGCGAACTATTTTGCTAACAGCCAGAGCCACAAACAAGAGCACTTAACGACACATTAAAGCGCGTGGTCACAATAGTATAAAGAAAACAGGCTCTCCGACAAACTTGCATTAACACAGCTCTGTTAAGACAAAAAAAACGAAATCCTCACTAAGCTTATTTATCACCCTACGCCCTCGCTGTGGGGACCTGACGACAGCAAGAGACGATATCGCCTTATTACAGATTTTTCAACTTCACCCTCCGGGAAATACGCAAAGAGAAAAACCGGATAAAATAATTTTCGCCTCCATTCCCTAAGCAGGAAAAGCCCTTTTACTACTCGCGGAGAACCCGAAAAAAGCGTTAACAGCAAGAAAACCAATCCATAAGCAGCTGTCCACGAGCAAATCCGCAGCTAGAACGGGAAATACGCCCCACCACCGCAGCATCACGACATTAGCCAGCGAATAGTCATCCAAGAACCGTAAAACAGCAACCACCGTGACCCTAAAAGGAATCGAGAAACTTCCTGAGTCTGCCTCGTCGAACCAGACCGGCAGGTCGAGAAGCCATTTTTTACAATCGACAGTATACCGGAAACCCTCCAATAGCGTAAAACAACTCAAAGAACCCTACTCGACGAGACAGAATAAGAGCCTCAGTAAACCCTACGAATTACAGAATATGCAGCCTTCACAAAAAGATGCCGCGAATAGCCCGTCCTATCGGAAGGCCATTCCCTACCAGACAACAACAGCCCTTCCTTCACGCGAACAAACAGGGTTGCACAAAAAGTCTCCGAGCCCAGAAAAGCCCAGAAATCTTCAATATGCTTCGTATCACTGAAGAAAACGGCCCCATAGTAAACAACCCTGGTGAACACACCTCAACCTTCAGAACCAGGCATGAGGCGGAACGGCTAGGCACGCACAGAACAATAAAAACCAGAACTTATCCTTATACGAGCTTCGTGTCGATCAGAAATGGCCCCAGAGGACAAAAATCGACCGAATCCTTCCGCTCCAACAAAACGACTTCAAAGAGCAGAACGTCCAACTAATCAATGCAAGCTGTGAAGAAACCCAAAAAAAAAAAAAATAGTACAAAAACTCCTACTGACTTATGAGCCGCTTGCCCCACTGCACAATGTTAAAGACTCCCACTGCTACTCTCAATACAACTATAAGGACATGGCGCATCCCCCCCCGCCAATACGTAATAGAGACTACAGCAAACGCACTAACATGCATGTCCGGCCGAAGCAATGCGCTCGACGGCCGCCGACATCCACAGTCAATCAGAAGCAATATATTACAAGAAAATCCAGCTGCTCAAAATCAGCCAAACATCCCTAAAAGCCCCAGACAATCAGGATAACACCTGGCAGTGCCTAATCAGACCCCCCCTCCATATATATGCTGCACATTCCTACCAATATGATCGACCCCCTCGTCAATACGAGCGGTTCCTCTTACTTAAATACGATAACCTACAAGAAACAATGCTATAAACAATCCATACAATCAAACGCGAATTTATTCCCAGCTACAGCAAGTAACACGGAAGTATCGTCCGCCATCTAATATCCTAACCCAGTTATAATAATCTATCTCCGCAAAATCCGCATCCTGCAATCTCTCTGGTGAAGGATAGCTAATTTAAATGGCGCAACAAACAATAATTACATTGATGTATCTAATACAGACTCGCCCCTAATTGACATTCGATATTCTACTATACGACCTAGACTAGCGAGAATCCTCGAATCGAGAATAAGATAGATACCGCGAAAGCAAAGCCTATTACAAAGAAATAAAGTCCCTATCTTCTTGGTACGGAGGAGTAAAACTCTATATGCTCAGAACCCTCTCACGTTTGCAGACGAAAAACCGAGAATTATCACAGGAAGCTCCTCTACTCACTGAACAATTAAACCGCATCTGAGCTATAAATTCAACGCAACACGGCGACTCGATACCTACATTAACGAGAAAGTAATATGCAAATCGAGCACAGACGATAATACAAATCAGCATATACAGTAAACCACCAAACACCATTAACCCGCGCCTCTCACCTTATAGCATTAAGGATTACTCCTTATCAATCTTTAAAATGAAGATTGAAGTATCCGAAGGATATTGTCAACTGAGCCAAAATACCCTTTACATAGTCATCTACAATAATATATCACCACATGGCACCCACGAGAAAGTATTTCTCACTAAATACCGAAATCTCCCAAGCAAATACTCGTACATGAGAATCTTAAAATTTCATAATAGAATACCTCCATACAGATATAAAAGCATAAAAACCACCCTGAGTATGTATCCGAACCAAACCCATCACTTGTTCATCATACGTGATGTGGAATTACTTCCAACTATACGACAATTACTAATTCCACAATAACTACGTGGTTAAACCACGACACTTTAATATAGCACCGATATGAGCCCATAATTTACAGAAATACACAAATCTCGCAACCAAGTCTCCAAATTAACTGCGTCGAGATGAAAATCATGCAAATCAACTACAAAAAATCCCCCGTCATCATTGATATTCTAGACATTACTATAACTAAAAACCCACAATATTCACACACCGTACATCAGCGAACCCCGCCAATCCCATCCACTAATATCTTAAATTACCAGAAAATAATAAGCATTCACATAAAATACCCATACAATACTTTATCAAACCGATATAGAGAAATCTAATATTTTCCAGATAATTTCATTACTATATTAAAAATTAAATTGTTAAAACACCAATACAAATAATTTTCGGTCAGATATAGTGAAGCTCCATTATTAACCACCCGCCAAATTAAATCAACTCAAATCTGGCAGGAATGAATATACTAAAAGCGAAAAATAAATAAATCAATACATATAATCATATCGATAAACAACAATCACATTACGATTAATAATACTTTTTCTATTGGCGATTTTAGCTCTAAAAATCGTTCTATGAAAATTATCTTTATTTCAAAAATATGTAAATCTTACCATATATTATTCCCCATAATTGAAGTTACTATTCTGCAAGAATACAAGGGGAAGGCTCTATGATTGAGAATCAATGGTAACATACTCAAAATAATCTATCGCCTACCCACCACTTCACCTTCAAGCAACAATTCTTCTTAATCAGATCCTATATATTAGGGAACATATCCAACAACCTCCGTACCACATAGTCAGTAATTATCTTAACTCATCTTTTATATCAACCATTAACACACCGAAAAATATAGCAGCTATTAAAAACAATATTTCTATATATACAATTATAAGAGATAATTACGGAAATTATAACCAGAATAAAGGAATTGGAGTACTACATTTAGCATCAATAACGATAAGCACCATACGGATATAATATATATAAAATAATGTTCAAAAAATATTAGAAAACCTGATATCATTGAAAGACATCAGATAATACACCAGCCTAAATAATATATAAAAGGTCCCGCTAACTATCCACAATTACACTTGAACCTCATCCCAATAATACGTACACAACATTCAGCAACACTAGCCCTAATATCAACAGCACTTGCGCAACTTTCATAACACGACTAAAAGCGATCTGCCCCAAGCAGCTACCGTAAAAGAGAACAAGAAAACCCAAGAGATAAGGCAATAATGAATTAGAGATAGAGCGAAAGCTTAATAAATCGTTACGGATAATAACGAAAGTCCGTAAAAGAAGAGGTAACCTACATCATTAATAATTTAAACAGATGAGATTAGAGGAATTAAATGCGAGTAGAGAAGAAGATCGCTAGGGATAAACAAGAAAGATATACTCGCATCCACACCACACGTGTCAGCGGATAAGAACAACCGCAGAAGCTGCATTCACACCCACCTTCATGCACACGCCCACACCCGCACTAAGGCACACTCGATCAGAGACGCAAACATTCCCCTCCGTTGAACTCCGGTTTGCCCATAAATTCTATGAGTCTGTTCCATCTTTACTCCTCAGAAATTCCTGCTTTTGCCAACCACACCAGAGAATGTATGGCAGACACATAGGAGCGAAGTACTTCAACTGAAGCGTTCATATCGAAAACGCAACACGGTTAAACAGAAGACAGAGATAAGCCACCTCCTGTATACAGAGAGATAGAGTTTACATTAACTAAATAGGAATAGATGAAAAATTGCATAACTAGATTACAACCATTATACTCCTTATTTCTAAACGCAAAATTATTTAAAATTGAACAACAACATAGAAAAAAAACAGAACAAAAAGAAAAAGAGATAAAAACCCACACTTAAGAATCGGAGATAACAAGAGCAGAGATAAATTTACCCATTAGGAACCTATACGCTAAAGAAACAAATAAAAAATACCACATAACCCGAAGGGTCGCATTAACAGAAACAAAAGCGAGTAGACGCTCTTCCCCGATTGAGTTATTCTCGGGGGCCGAGTCAACACCGCAACTGACGAACTACTGCTAGGCGTGACTTTGACGAGGTGACCACGCGGATACTTCTGGAATTGGTATACCAAAAGGTATAATGCCCAACGACGATGAGTTTATTGAGTAAATTCAATATTATGAAAGCGAGCCAAAATACTGACCTTAACGGCAAGCTACAAAAGCACAAAGAAGAAGGTAGCCGGAAAACCAAAGTGACATTAACTACAATCACTTATTATTCAGTTAATACAATCACTTCAACCACAGTCGCGATACGCATTGTATCCAGCGTCACGGAACGAGGAGCGAAAGGGAAGTATCAGATTCAAAACAATGAGAACCTATAAATCGGATAGTAGGAATATGGAATCAAACAATACACAGAACAGCGCGAGTTTTAATGACCCGAAATAGAGTACACCCCTAGGGAAAGCAGTGCTGCCCACACTGAACAACGAAAACAGACCAAAGCGTGACAAAACTTCCCGTCCTGAAACCAATAGACACTTAACCACTATAACAGTACAACGGCGAGAGAGTATCAAAAATTAGGAAATAGTGCAGTTATATGATAGACGTTACAATAGCTATCAAAATCGGTAACAGCAATTACGTACCTAACATCATGCAAGTCCCTCACAATAACAGAACAGCGCCGGCGGAGAAGTATGCAAAGGCCACTACGCCAAAACTTAGAATTTATAAGAAAATAACACCGCGAAGAAATAACAAATAAAAGATAAAAGATATTTCATGCTTTACAGTAATAGTCATTATATGCAAGATATCACAATATACATAAAACAAATATACTTATAGAAGCGAGAGACAGTGACCTCTGATGTGCATACGGCGGCCCTAGCACTTTATCTACACTATATTAATAATTTTATTAATATGTGAGAAACCATGAGGAAAAAAAATTCTAAAACAAGAGAGCAAATCAATATAGAATTTTGAGGAGCGAAAGCCATAATAAAGAGGAACGTTAATAGTCTCACCATAACGAAGCCAAAGGGGAACAAACTGTAGATCTTGATACGCCGAAACATCGATTCTAAAAAACTTCAGCCCACCTAATCACAGTATACCCCACCCACCCCTATAAAACTAAAATAAGAGAGCGAGAGAGAGAAGCCACAAACAGACCACTAAACAGTAAAGAAAACGCTTTTACTGAATCTCAAAATTAGTCCTGGTTATTGCCACTGTGGCCGCCAGGTAGTAATATATAATCCAAAGGAACAGATAGTAATTAAAGCATCCTACCAAGCTTGGAACATTAAAATGCAATTAAAGTAGCAAAAAACTTACAAACATTGTCTTATAACGTATTAACTAAGTCCAATTATATAAACTCTTATCCGTATCATCCAGATATATTATTTATTTTGTCAAAAAAGTTACAAATTACCATTTTTAAAAGAAGATGTTTAGTTTATATATATATTATATATAAAAGGCAAACTTTATATATGAATCCAAAGTTTTATATGACAAATTCCAATAGTAAAACAGCAATGAACCTCGAGTCCATCATTCATTAAAAAGACGTGAAATTCAACCGACATGAGAATGAGTTAGACTTAGCACGAAGCCAGAAGCTTATAGTTGTGAAATCAAGAATCTATCATTAATTAAAAGGTTACAAAAATGCAAGTACACAACTCACCTGACATCAACTTTGGCCGAGAAAAACAATACCACAACGCTATACATTAAAAAGCTTTTTACACACACACTGTTAAATATATCACAACATACAGCATTTGCAAACACTAAACCTAAACTAAACTATGATAAGCCAACACCTACTGTATCACGCTTCTTGGCTCAAAGACTCTTCACAGGCCACTCGAAAAAACAACAATTCTGTTACACTTACAGCGTCAGACACCGAGCAAACAAGAAGATCGCACAAAATATCAGAGTGCACAAAGTGAAAATAACATCTTCCTAAAACGAAAATCAATTTAATTATTTGCAAAAGCCACTAAAAAAGGGAGAACACCGTATTTATTGATATCTAACAACATCTTAATCCCAATTTATCGCAATTTTTCTTGAATCGAGGACAACCCCCCCCCAACCCATCCACCACAACAATAAAAAACTAATAGAATAATTATAGTTCCAATGTTTAACCTTATACTGTGTATATACAGGGTGACGTACTTTCAAAAGAAAGTAACAAAATTAACCATATTTTAAAAAAAAATATCTATTATTACACACCATGATAACGTAGATACCTAGATAAACAAGTAGCTCTCTCGACACATGTGCAATAAGAATGATCTAAGACACCGAGAACACTCAACAAACCCAATAGACGAGAAAGAACAACCAATCCCATAGGCCGGACCATCTCGGATATTATCCAACACAAGAAGCAGAAAAATCGAACTGGCAGGACAGGGATCACCGAACGCCACACAGCCTCCATAGAAATCACATAACTAGAATTACAGACGAAGACCAAGAGAGATGCCCATCGATACGTCTAGTAGACAGTAATTCAAACATATAAGACAATAAAATAGAAAGAGCAATATAAAAACACAAATAGACAAAAAACTTAGGGAAGGCGGCAAACTCAAAAATTCCACAATTGGTTCCATTCACTAAGCGCTGAACAAAAGGCAAAATTGCTTTGGTATATCATAACCAAGAAAAAGAAATCCAGTTAACACCCGGATCAAAAAAAAGATTAGACAATTACTACTTGATTGCTAAATGAAGACATCTATTTGAGCTAAATGTACTCCTATATTAAAGCTAAACGGCACAACAAGGAAAGAATCACGAAATCTTGTCCAAAACGCAATAAATAAAAAGGAATCCACTAAAGGAAACGTACCTCGTGAGTATTTTTAAAAAAAATTACGTAGAAAAAATGAATGTTGTTAATGCATTAGCGACCTCGTTTACAAAACTAATCAAAATTAATTATGACCTACTGTACGGAGACAATACTTAAGTTTACGGGCAAGCTATGAAGGAAAAGAAGTAATATATATCTTAAATGTACATTTTCTATATAGAGAAGTAGAGAAACACCCTCCTAAATAAAAAGGAGAAAACAAATCAAAAAAAACTATTATAAAGATGTATGTAAATATGAAGACATAAAAAGTGAAAAAAATAATCCAACTGCACACTACATTGCAAAATAATACTTACGGTTTACCAATTAAAACACCCATTAAGCTCTATATAGAAAAACACACAATGCTCTCAGAGCGAAAATTCCCTTTCCACCCCGAAAAAATTATTTCATCAGAAACTGTAACAATATAACATTTCCCAGACACCTTAACCAGAGAACTACACTATCCCCTTTACATAAAAGGAACCCAAACACGTCCTCTCCATAAA
Source organism: Trachelipus rathkii (assembly GCA_015478945.1). Taxonomy (NCBI): domain Eukaryota; kingdom Metazoa; phylum Arthropoda; class Malacostraca; order Isopoda; family Trachelipodidae; genus Trachelipus; species Trachelipus rathkii. The sequence goes on from JABUQX010053302.1 coordinate 50,568, forward strand.
ACGACATGATGAATAACGAACCTAAAGACCCTACGACATGTATATTCTAGTATTTTTAACGATATCTATCCGAAAAGTCGATAGTATGAATCATTCTCAGTTCAATTCTTGCTTCCTGGGTTAATTATGAAATCGAAAAAGACCGATGGAAGAATGAGATAAGGACTATTATACAAAGCCAAAAAAAAATCCATGTTTAAAATCAAATATCTCATAATCAATTTTGCTTATCGGTCTGTGGAGACATAGACCAAGGAAAACGAATGTAAGTGATAGACGAGGAAAAATACATCAATTTTTTAGCCTGATTTCGATCGATTCTTTCGCCTTTTGCCGAAATACTCGATCGAAAATCAATCTGATAGAATAAAAAGATGCAAATAGATGAGGTGGATAAAGGTTAAAAGGTAAAAATGCGCTTAGCCAAAGGCGCTAAGTAACAGAGAGAAACAAACCGACATGCGAGACGCGACGCAAAACAGAAAGAGACACAAACGGTAGAAGAAGACACCCGTAAGCGAGGACCCACCGTACGTCGGCGGAGCCGGCGTAGAGCGACTAGAAGCAACGACCGCGCACAGCAGGTGGTAGAGGAACGAACGAGCGGCGAAGCGAGGGGAACGGCGAGAATGGGACCGAACACGGGAGAGAAAACCCGACGGCAAGACGAGAGAGTGAGTGCACGAGTATCAGTCGCCACCGAAGAAACAGCAGGAGGTCACGCGGTACCAGATTGGAGACGAGGACAAACGAATGGAAGGAAACGAAACGGACCGTGAAGAGAGGGAACACGAAGCCTAAGAAGATAGACGGGACGGGTGGCAGACAGGCAGAAACGGTTCGAACGGAGAACGTTATATGGAGACGTGGAGCAGCACGATGAAGAGACGGAGAGAAAGGGTGAGAGACGGGACACAGAAGTGAAGAAGGAACCGTTTGAGCACTGCCTAAGGAAAAAGGGAGCACGAACGACGCAAAGTAGACAGGGGAACGGTGAGACACGAAAAAGGACATCGAGAAAAGTCGAGAGACGTGCGGAAACGCGAAATAGGAGAACGGGGAATGCGAGCTGCGAAACGGAACCGCAACCCAACACCCCGGAAGCAAAGTGGCGACGGCGGAATGAGCAAAAGACCCAAGAGAAGACAGAAGGGGAAAAATCTCGGTTTTTCTTTAGCAAATTGAATAATACAGATATACTACTCAACTTGACAGACACATCATCGTCTTCACCGACAACTACACCCCATAAACCCCTCCACCATACGAGTACACAACAATAGTAAGTAACCGAACCCATGAAACTCGAGTCCGGACGCAAGCCAAAAGTTCGGAAGAGACGGAGAAACGCGCGCTCCGCAGAAGCCCCAGACAGGGCACAAGGTAAGAAGACGCACGCGACGGCAGCACACAGCATATCGCGCAAACCCACGCGAACGGCGATGGAACCAGACGCAGCCAACCGAGCCACTACGGCGGAGACGCAGACGCAACAAACGCCCCGATAGAAAACCGCGAAACAGAAAAAACGAGAGATTCCCTAAGAAAGGAGCACAACGCCGTAGCCACAGACGAAGCAAAACGGGTACGATGACGCCGGGCCCAAGCGTGCGCAAACGAAACCGCCGGGAACAAAAAGCCCGATGAGCCAGAACCCCACAGAGCCACGAGCCGTGATAGAACGAAGGTAAGAACGGGTGGATAACGAAGGGAACGAGTTTGAGACGGGAGAAGAGCGAGTGGAAAAAAGAGAAACAACAAAAACAAAAAGACAAGCTAAAGAAAAACAAAAACAAACAGTCAAAAATAAAACAAGAACAAAAAAACACCAAAAAAGAAACGAAAAAACCAAATCAATATCGGTTTATATTAACCTAACGATTTTACAAGATCAGATAACCACCTTCAGCCTTCATCACCCTCAAAACAAACAACTCAGCCACCATTCGACAATAAACTCAAATCAAATAACTCACAATAAAGCACACATCAATCGCGCACTGTCACAAGCATCACATATCCACCCAGTGACGATCGCGCTGACGATCCATGGAAAGAACAGGGAGACACAGAGTGAACAGCGGAACACGCAGTGCGAACAGAACGATGGACACGCAGTACCGGAAAACGACGGACACACCTGCCGCGTGGCGTAGGCACCGCGCCAAGAGATACGGTGTGAAGACGGGCAACGGCCATAATGGAGACGCGGCGAACGCGAGTAGCACCCGACGAGGAACGGTGGAAAACGCAGGGAACACGTGGAGACGGAGGAACGGAAGTGAGAGAGAAGGAAACGCAGTCGGAGACGCAAAGGAAACGAGGAGTGAAGAGCGGGTACGGGTGAGAGAACAGGGAAAAGGCGTGGAGACGAGATAGAAGAAAAAAATCTCTTTAGTAATTTTAAAAATTTACATAACTCTATTCGTGATCGAAACGAATGAGAATGAGTTAGACTCGGCCGAAGCCAAGAAATCGATAGTTGTAACTCATTCTTATTCAATTTTGCCTTCTCCTGGTAATTAATTAGTGAATCGAGCGAATGAGAATGAGATAGACGGCTTAGCAGAATCATAAAAAAAATCGATAGTTGAAACTCTATACTCATATCAAATTTAGTGCTCTCTAAGCGCAACCGCAACACCTCCAATTAAGTGAATCGACCAGAATGAGAATGCAGTTTCCCAACTTGCCAAAGACCCAACCAGTCCGATAACTTGCTCACATCAATTACTACCTAAACAAAACTGCTTTGAGCGTTCCTCGAAGCGCTTATAATAGTGCGGAACTACCACAACGCAACTAACACACTCAGACGAATGCAAAGCTAAACACATAGAACCGACACAACAGCACCACACAACAAACAACACAACTCCACGCAACAAACATACTACTACCTCCATCCCATTACACCTACACCTTCCAATCATCAGACCTATCATCACGACAACAACACACACACACACAAACACCTACAACTACATCACACGCATCAACGACACATTCGAGAACAACGACCATAGCAAACATGAAGATCAACACACACTCACAAACATCCAAATCAGAACACATAAACTCCCATTCACATCCACAACCATAGTCACAACCACAGTCACAGCCAGAGACACAGCCACAACACAACCTAACCACAACCATATACTCTGAAATACTACATATCCACTATATAGCGACACACACATATCCACCCTATACAGCTATGCACAACCTCGCAACCCGAAATCGAGAATGAGATAAGAACTTAGCTTAGAAAAAAAAAAGCCAAAAAAGATTCGCTATAGTTTTCAATCATTTTCATTACAATTTTCCTTTCTGCTCGATAAACCTATTACTCAATCTACAACTTGACTTTTCGGTCTCAGAAAGTGTGTACACTCATTCTCATCAATTCGCCCTCTACTCCGGCACATTAAATTAGTGAATCAATCGAAATGCGTACAAAAATGAGTTCACGAACTTACGCCGAGACCGAGAAAAATACGATAAAGTAATTACAATACCAAAAGAGTTCACAAGACACAACAGATACAACCCTCCACAAACAAACACGTACCGCATAATATCAGTTTCAACTTGTTAGACCCATCACCAAAGTTGACACACCGCACAAATCAATCTGTCTATGGACAATTCACCTAAACACCATATACTGGACACGAGAGTTCACGATACAAAAACTTCTTTATAAATAAAACCGGAACAAGAAGATTCAAAACCTTATGTGCCAAAAAACAGCAGTAATAAATACGCACTAACAAAGCCACAAGATATACTCCTAAACATCTGATAAAAAAATTACGAAGAGAAAAAAAAGATCAATGGTCAATACGCAGATAAAAACCGCCAAATTTCAATACTCAATCGTATTAAAGAATAATGACACATACATATAGTAATAATATTGATCTTGAAAGGACGTATGCACTGCCCCTCTTACAAGGACACCTAACAAGTTCTGATAAGTTTTGTTTATTTAGCATATCTGGTCAAGATAACGATTGCAAAGGGCATAAAGTCACAAAATATATAAAATAACTTGTTTGGCAAAAACCGCATAAATTAAAGCGCACCAAGAGATCCTTTGGTTCACTATCACCCATTTCACGACAGAAACGGGAGAAACACCAGGTTTTATATTCACAAAAGAGGAAAATTTTAAGAAAAACATTTCCCAGAAAAACCCACCTGTACACCCGCAATAACTAAGAGAGAAGAGTAACGCTAAGGACCCTACGACATGATTTTAGTGTTATAACGTTTAAAGAAATAATCTGAAAGTAGTTCACTGAGAATTATTGCCTCTTTTTCAAAAAAAAGAACAAATTACCATTTTTAAAAGAAAATAATATTTGTAGAGTGTACAGGAAAAAAGTAAGGCGGCGCAGAAAGTCAAACAGATTATTGAATAGAGATAGAAGTAATAGCCTTCTACCTTTTATGGCACTTCATTTAAAAAATAAGAAAGAGAAATCATAAAACCGAATAGAGAATAGAGTAAGAGCATAGACGAAGCGAGAATCGAACTGTTAAGTGGAACCTATTTCTCAATTCCAATTTTGCTCCTGAGTTTTAATTAGAGTGAAATCGAAAAAGAAAAAAACCGGAAAATGGAGAATGAAGAATATAGAAAATGCAGAACCCAAAAAAAATCGAGCCTTGCTTCATCTGATTTCTCAATTCTAAATTAAGCTTTATGCTAAATTCTTTCTAAACCGATAAATGGGTTTCCAATATAGAATAAGAAGCTCTCGAAAGTGTAAAACTCATATTCTCAATTCAGAATTATGCTATCACTACGGACTTAAATTACCGAATCGACGAAAAATAGACATTAGCCGACCGAAAGAAAAATCATTAGTTAATATATATCAGTCGCTTCTCACCCTAATTAAGTATGAATCGACCGAATGAGATTGAGTTATCAGTACCAACATCCGGCAGAAGCTGCCCGAACCGATAGTCCTGTATACTCCATTACCTCATTACAATCTTGGTTTATCTACAGGTTACTAATAAGTAGAAGAGTCACCGAAAATGAGAATGAGTACCTCAAGACAAGTTAGAACACACAGGCGAAGTCCCCGAACACATTCACCGCATTAATCCCACCACTCTTATTCTCATTCCAATTTGCTTTCTCTCAAAAGTCGATAACAACTCAAGCTTTCTCATTCAGGAAATTGCTTCGTCTCGAAGCTTCCGTATCTCTATTCATAAACATTCAATTACTTGTATCTCACTAATTTCCTATCATTGTATATTCGAATCAGAAACTCCCCCGTAATCCGAGAATGAAGATTACTCCAGCGATCGTAAACGTTTGGCCCGTAAGCCTGAGACCTCGACCATAGTCTGTTACTCACGTCCACAAATTCTCCAGTCACCATTGTATAACCTCTCCTGGTTTATCAAACCATCACGTATAATCGAAAGCCCATGTTCACTCATTCTGTCCTATTTCTCGCAATCTAGAAAGAAAAGCATAGTACCCTTATAAACTACATATCAGCAGAATCTCAACAAAAGCGTCCAGAGAGGTATCCGATAAATATTCGCCTTCTCGTCATCGAGAGAATGATTTACTCGGATTCATCATATATGACTCTATCATGCGCATATGAGTATCTCTCTAAGCCCGTATTACGTATAAAGAGGTCCCATTATCTGCTTTTGCAGGACGATCATTTCTCCTTGGCGCTAAAGAGGGACCACAACGCCCCTTTTAGACTAAATTTCACAAGTCGATCCTCATGAAAACACTCGGTACCCAAATGACATCGCGCCTGTCCGTTCAACCTGTATCTCAGCATACTCTCGTTCAAGCTCCCTACTCCTCTCACTCGCTCTCGATACAACATCATCTCGTCCCTATAACAATGCGGCTTTCGCCAACGTTAAGACGTGAAACCTATAATGACAACACGCCTCCACCTAGCAGTGGAAACAGACACCCCTCCTTAGTGAGATGTGATTACCGCTACCGCTCAGACTCATAAATCTTCACGCTCGCCGCATCCAGTTTCATCATTCACACAGTCGAATATAACTATATCAACAGTCTTTATGACCAATTACATCAAGTATAAATCGTTACCACTGTTATTGAGTGGTATCGGTCGTCCACCATGATACTATAACACAATGATTCTATTAGTATAAAAAAAAAGATTCAAGAGAAACCACTCACACGCAGACAGGCACTAGATATGTTTTCGGAGGAAAGGAATAGACGATCGCTTTATCAAATTAAACTTTGCAGCAAACGAGAATCTTATGCTAGAGGATAAACTGCTCAACGCGAGTTTTGGTGACTCAGAGCACCGCGATACAGGATCCCAGACCCTCAAGGGCGTGCGCCACACCCACCTTAGCGCCCCAAGTCCAAATATCGTCCACTTGACCAAAAGCAGTCCCCTCTTGAGCTTAATAAGACGCGAATCGCCCGAAGGTCTTAAAATGATTAGCGTTATAGAGAATATGAATAAATAAAAAAAAAACATAGACGTAAGTAATCGTTACACAGGCGAAAGCAGCATAAGCCATACGAAGCCTACTGGAGCGAGCATCCTAAAGGCCGCAAAAAACGGCCGCGGACCTGTCAGCGCGAAGCCGCACAATGCCCTACTGTGCGAAAATATAATTATAAATAAAAATACGAGATAGAGAGAAACGAGAATTATGAGAAAACTTGAGATCAAGGATAACAAAAAAGATAGAGAGTCCAGGAAGTCGAAACAGGAGATGAAAAACTGAATCATTCCTCGTTATTCAAACTTTGCTCCTGGAGTTTAAATTAGGTGAAATATCGAACACCGAAAGAATGAGCAATGAGTTAGACGTAGCCGAAGCGGAAAATCGATAGTGCCAACCTCATTCTCATTCATCCATAGGCAGCGCCCGGCCATTTTCGGGAGAAATTATTATTATTATGTTTTAGTAAAACTATATATTTTTTACTCGCTTTTTTAAATAATAAAATTTAAAAATGCCTTTATTATTATTACCCTTTTTTACATTAAGTAATTAGTGTATAGCGTCCGCTTTTATATAATAATTCTAAAGCCGCGCAATACGCGCCCCTTATATCGAGCAATATGGAGATAGTAGTTTATTGTTTTATCCTGTATCCCAAACAAAAGATGTTTTAATATCCCTTTATTCCCAATGATTAATCCTCATCAACGTCTTTTCTTCGAGGCGCGGCGTATAAGCCCTAAGTAAATATAGTAAAGATAAACAAAAGAAAGGAAAAAAACATCTATTTTTTTTTAAAACACAATTTTATTATATAATCATACTCTATAATCAACAATATAACTACATTAAAATACAGACATTTACTGACCAATACATTTACATTACCGTTTTAGCAAAATTATCAAACAGAATCAAAGGTTTTTAAAAATTCGTTTCGTATTTTGTATATGTACGTCCGCGTAGCTTCTACCTATCACTACTAGATATGTCCTCGGCCCAAACCTCAACAGAGAGCACATTTCGTCTATCCGCGACAGTCACGATGAGACTTAAAATGGCGCCGAATCTAAAACTCGGTTAGTTTCGTTTATTTCGATGGATAATCCCATTGACGCGTAGTTCTGGAATTATATTTAAAATCCACGAAGGGCAGTATCGGGCACAACGTTATACATTACAAAATACTGAAACTATTTCAACTAGATGGATCAAAATATTAATAATGTAGTTAAATCGCGGGAATCTTGATTAGAAGTCTTCACTTGAAAATCTCATTATATTCGGAATAAGCAAAAAAGGCCTCCATTCGCGAATAAATACGTCAAGGTTTCACCACACCATATATTCGCCAAGCCGAAACACCAGAGAGAGAGGATCATGAAGTGCTATCATCTTGTCGTCAGTCGAATTCTAGTTTTCCATCCATTCATCGACGAATTCCATTCGGCAAAAACAACGAGAACGTTTGAACGAGCCGTATATAACTAAGGACACCCCACACTATATAAAAATTTGAGGATTTATATTATATTTGAGTACTACAATCCAGAGGACCTCGTCTAAATTATAGAGATTATAGTGATATAAATTTCGTAGCAAAATTCCTTTTTGAAGGAAAGAAAGTATTGAGATGATAAAAGGACGAACCTACGTTCGTCGGGAAGTCCAGGCGGCCTAGTAAAGTAATCCGTCGAAGTAAAAATTCTTAGAGCCAAGTTCAAGAGCTTTTAGGATTTTCGTGTATAAAAGTTAAAAATATGAGTCTCACTGACACGTCGCACACCACACATACCACAATATATACTAGCACAGCCGGAGTTATCTTAGCTGCAGCTCTCGGGTTACAGTACTATATGTTGATTATGCCCACAATTTATAACAGTTCGGTATATAGTGAGTGACAGAAGAGATGAAAATATAGGAAGGAAATTCTCGCCGAAAGTGGAGACACCGCAGCGCCCAGATGCCTAAACGTGATTACGTATAATTTTTACCACATTATCTCGCATTATTAGGATAAAAAGGAAAAACCACGATCGTCGTCGTCGTTAGTGTTGGAGCGAGGCGTTCCAAGGGTTTTTCTCCTCCTCGGTAGAAGCGACTGATGTCATATCCGAATACGTCGTCGTCAAGTCGAGACATAGAAGAAAGGTGTGAGAACCAATATTATCAGACATGCTCGGAAAATTACATACAGCATAGCATGCTGCATCGTGCTAGAAGTCTATGATAACGGCGCACGTCCATAACAACGCGCTTTTTTATATAACAAAAAATCTAATATATAAAAAAATGATCTATTTTTTTTTAATTGAGTTAGTAAAAATTTTAATTAGGTTTATTTAATGAAAAATCTTTTTTTAAGATTATATTAGAGTAAATTTTATAATGTACTCGTTGCAAAAAATATTGATTTTCCATTGATAAGAAACAAAACAATTTTACGAGCCATATTTATAGAAAACTACGAATATAAAAAGATGAATACACACGTCTAATGAGATGAGATTATTGAAAGCTAATATAATCGCCAGAATAGTACATTGTTACCCCTCGTTGACTGACTGAAAGAAGATAAAGACCCAGAATAAGCTCCATTAACCTCTCGAAAGAATATTTAAACGCAAATAGAATTCTTTTCAAGGGAAACAGAAAAAAGAAAAGAAAATACGATAATAAGCTGCCAATTTTCGGTCTACACCAGTCTCGGAGATAAACCCTCTTTCTCCTTATTTAATCTGAGCTCAATTGATCATTCCTTTACCAGTTAGATCTTATCAACCGCCCATCCACCATGGCGATGACGTTTCTTTCAACATCTTCACGTTTATGTCGATGAAAGAGAACACAGCAAAAACACTGAAGAATCTTACGGTATATTAATGAGACATTCCGCTACGTGGAAATAACAGATTAAATCAATAGGACTGATACAGTACTCCCTACATACAAATACCGGTTTGTCATATAAACGTACCACTTCATTCGTTCGTCGGATAATCAAAAGTTGAAATGAGAGCGATCAAGCGCGAAAAAATATAGCAATCACCACTTATAATGGTATAAACGAAAAATTACCCTTAACCCTCTAACTCATGTCATATGACACGGTACCGCAATCATATCTAGGACATCAATGACAGATTGTGATAAATTATAAACTTTTACGAATTCCATCTTGTTTCGTATCCTTTTTATTTACTTTTCCGATAATTGTACCGCCGAGCGCGATGTCTCCCACATAGGATAAGATCTGTCGGAGCCGCACAACGGATCAACTGCGAATTCACCGATAAATGGAAAAGAATATCGTAATCGTATGAGAAACATTAGTTTCATAATACTCATAGGAGAAGATATTTTACGCCATAATTCCTAAAAAGCACTCTATATGTAATCTACCTGACCCCTAAGGCTGCACTAAAAAAGAAAGGATCACGCATCTCTTTTTCTCTCTTTAATTTGATACTAATTTTATCTACAACTATATATCCAAAGAGAGAAAGAATAAAGTAAGGGAGCGATAGAAGATCGACCTTCCTGGATCATTATCAATAATAAATCAGCACGTCGTACAAAGACTACAAGCTAAAATACTTTGTTGCGAAAATATATTCCATTTCTAGAAATAAGTAGAAGTATATTCTGATCTCTTTATTTTTTCTTTAAATTAATCAGATTAAAAATATATTAATAAAGATTAAATTTAAAGTATTATTAATATATAATGTTAATAAAAACGCTTTATACAGGAGGAGAAAAGTAACTAATTCTTTTTTTATTCGCATTCTGCCTAATTTCGACCTCAATACGAAACAGTGAATATTGATGATAAGACTATAAGATATAATGACTTCAAGTTTCTCAATAATTTAAAGGAATAATAACATAAAACATGAATTTAATGAAAGG
>JABUQX010053303.1:0-20301 GCA_015478945.1 Trachelipus rathkii
TTGTCGCTGCAGGGAAGGCGGGGGGGGTGGCTTATGGTGTGTTGCATGTCCTAGCCCCAACAAGGGATGACACCCAACATTCGATGAGTAAACAGAACACAGACAGAGGGGTCCGCATGTATCAGTTCTTGTTGAAATGCGCATGTGGTGAGTGTTGATTTGTATGTAATTGCAAATGGAGGCTCGTCACTTAAAGGAGAATCATTACAAGAGCTGCATTACCAGATAGCTTTAACGGAAAATTTTTAATTAAGGTTAATAGCTAGAAGGGAAATGCGTTCTAATAGTATATATAGTCTATTTTATGTTAGGTTCCATTATCGAGTATATATTAGTGGTGTGTGTCTTATATAGTGTGCTCTATAGGTTAGGTGTAAAGGTATCCCATTCCCTCATATCATAGTATGATGTATAAACTTAGTACTAAGGGTATGCTGGTGGGTGTTAACTTATAGTGATAGGTTAGCTGTAGTTCTGTTATATATAAATTTTTATACGTCCAGTGTCTATATATCTTAAGTATTTTTCCGTATGGAATATATTGTCGTGTGGCGTAGGAGGCTTGACTCGGACTGACTGCTCGTAATGGAGAGGATGCTGGTCAATCTATCCGCACGCTAACAAGTCGATGTTTTATTCATTGAGCTGAGAACAAGAATTAAACTCAGCTGTGAACACTTGGGGTGGTGACAGGCCTGTGGGAATATCCGGCCTTTAAGTTAAATTTTCCCTGTAGGTCCCGCCCGTGTACCGCTCTTCAGTTGCGGATTTAGCATCTTTAAATAGGAATGTTTTAATTAATATCCTTATATAATAATTGTATACTAAATATACATATTGTCTTATTGAATATCTCTAATAGACTATATACTTATTAAGATATGTTAAATAAGATTTAGGTATATATATATATATATAATATATATATTATAATATACTTATATATTATATATATATAGTATATATGGAAGTCAGAGAATAAATGTTGAGGAGAAGAGGAGAAGAGGTGAATGATGGTATTTTAAGAACAAGAGCGCAAACTCTTGAATTCATGACTCCCAGCATCGTGACTACAGGAAACAAACACAGATCGCAAACGCGCACCACGATCAATGTAAATTTATGGTTTGATCGTGAAGTCGCTCGACTGACACGCGAGATTGTGATGTTAAAGACGACAAATGGACGCAAGTGATGGTAACGACTGAATGAACTACTTCAAATTTATGATGAGGTGACCTTGGTATGGAAAGCTATGGTAGACTTTTGATTGTGTGAGTCCTAGAATTCCAATGGTTAAATTTAAGTTGAAAGGTCAAGGTATGGTGTGGTTTGTTGACGTATGGTCACAGTACTGACTATGTGTATATAGCTTCGAATAGTAAGAGTAACGATTCTATTTCTTATGGAGGTACTAACTATGGAACATTGATTTTTTCGATCTCCTTTTTTTTTTCCATGGGGTCAATTTTTGCCCACCTAAGATTTTATTCTCGTGAGAGATCTCTCTCTCGAGACTGTGGTGAGGTGCTATGATGGAGCTCTCATTAGATTGATTGGATGTCTTTACAGTTTTTTGTCTTTGACTTTTTCTCCAAAGCTTGACAGATTACCTAGTTGTGGGGGATCAACTCTTGTTAGATAGCGTTGGACTAGGCTCGCACTCAAAAAGAAGGTGGTATATAAGGTTGTTTTGGGTGTTGGTGGGTCACGCACAATGTAGAATGGCCGTAGTGTATAGGGTGATGTGAGACTTTCTGTGAAGAGAGAGTATGTGTGTAAGCTCAATACTCTTCTTTAACACAAGGTACTCCATTAATTATACTCTAGAGTTGGTGTAGGTAGAGTATGTTTTATGAACTGTGAAGTGAAAAAAGTATGATTGATCTTTATGTTTGTTGAATTGAGGAAGGAGATCGTTGTAAGGATATATGTGTTTTGCGATTGTTTAGAGGTCAGGCCTTTTAGGGGTTTAGGAACGGAATGGGATTTGATCATGTACTTGATGTTACTAAACTCGCTAAATTACGTTAGTGGGAGGTCGTTGGATGGGTATGAAGGAAAGGTTGATATTGTAACACGGAAAGTAGGTAAAGATTACAGAAGTTATGAAGAAGTTAAGTTGTTGGCAAGATATGACCACGAACGATAAGTATGTACAGTAGCGCTCGTGCCTAGATAAAACGGTTCGACATGTGAACAAGTTGATACTGAGCAAACTCTGGGGCAATGAAGGAAGCATTGTTAGAGTTCGCAAAGAGCGTATGTGTTGTTGGATTGGCTATAAGTATCGCAGTCGATATTGTATAACCTAGCGACACATGGGTATGTGAATGAAGAGGTGATGATAAGATCGGTTGTAATGATATTCAGGTAAAAATGTAAGAGGTGTTATGTTACTAATGATTAAAAAGTTCAAATGATGCAGGATCAAAAGAAAGAGTGCTGTGAATGTATGTTAGATAAGGATGAGTATAAAAGAAGAGTACTCAAAGATAGTAATGTAGACGTAGGGTATGAAGACACAGCATAAATGTGAGGATGATCCGTTTTTGGAAGGAGGATGAATGAGGACATACAAGGAGAAAGGATGAGATTCTGGAGGAAGAGAAATGCGAGAAAGAGTTCAGATGTGTCGAGCTCGTTGTAAGAGAAATTGTTAAAATAGAGGATGCAACTTACTTGAGTGCCGATGGTGCTTTTTATAGTAAATTGATAAGAGTAGTGGCATGTGAGGGGAGTGTGGAAAGAAACACTTAGAAAACTCTGAGCAAGTATGTGCACACAGTAAATTGATGAGGTGGTAGTTGATATGCAGTACGCTTTTTGTACTAGTGCTACCCTTGTATGCCTAGAATAGCCCTAAATAAGGAGGATATGTATTTCTGAGGGGCTCTAGGATTAGTTGTAGTAATGGAGAAGGTAATGTATGGAGTAGGTGTGAGAATTAGTGTGAGAAGAGTGATGGTGATAAACTCCTCACATGGTATTTGACGATAATTAAACTAAGTGAAATGATCAAGACGGAGGCGAGATGGGTGATTGATTGGATTTGGAATTTGTGTATCATACATACGCTTTTATGAGGGTATAGTTAGTGTTCGCATATTGATTTGGAAAGCCAGCAGCGCTATATGATACCCTACGATCACTTATAACACTTATACAAAGGGTAAGGGCAGAAATGGGAACCATGTACGAAAATAATATGGGGAAATATAAAGTTTTTATTTGAAGTGTTGTAAGGAAGGTATACGCTGGTATTTTGGTCGAGAAGTGTGCGTCCTCGAGTGACTGAGGAACTGACTAATGTTCATCTGTATATGGCTAGAGAGAACAAGGTGCGTCTTCAGCGCAAGTGGTAGAGATGTGTAAATTAATAGTCATCTCATAATTGAGAACAAATGATGAGAAAAATGGGAGAAAGAAGAATAAATTGATATAAAACAGTTATCGATTTGCAACAGGCGTATGATAGACACACTTCGACGTTCATAGGAGAAGCGTTTATGGAATCAGCTGGTTTGTATTAAGTAAGCACTTCCATGGTGTTGGTGGGTAGAGTGAGCTTCTGAAATGGAATCAAAAAGTATGTATGAACGACTAGTTGAATATCGATGTGTCAAGCACATAAATGGTGTCCCAATGGTGATTGGTTTAGGAGACTTAACTACGCTGGAGTAGACACGAGTGGTTGTGGTTATGTCTCCTTGGGGTTATACACAAACTTACATTCATTTGTCATACTATGGATTGGGGTTAATGAAGAAGCAATTGAGGTGGGGATTGGTCAGGAAATTGAGTGTCTAGACTTATGGTGGAGATATGGAGTCTGAGTGAGGGTGCCCTACCTATCTATAATGCGGATGATTTTGGTTCTGTGTGCGAATCTGAAAGAGTTTGAGAGACTTTGGTACGAGACGTATTTGGCTAGGGTGTAAAAGGAGGGTGACTTGCAAAAGTAAACTGGATTAAAGAGTAACAGGTTATGGTTGTGAGTGAGGACACTCCTCAGCTCGTAGTATAGTTTAATGTTTAGATTGGTGGAGCAGCCTAAGACATAATGTGTCTGAGTTAAATATTTGAGGTATATGCTCGTTGAGGTATGAGGAGAGGTGGAACGTGATCGATGCACAAGTAGTAGTAGTAGGAAAAGTTGCGGGGAAAGAGGTGGCTGGTGCAATAAAAGTTCGTTCGCGCTGAATTGCAAAAGGGAACGACGTCTTCTTATCTGGTCGGCAATAAAGGGTAATGGTTTTGAACTCTTATAATGATACAAAAGGATATGGTAAGTGAGGACTATGGTGCTCGCGAATATAGAAGTATAGATCTAAAAGTTCAATGTGTTCAGATGGACAATATTTAGGGCGTGTTAGGTGTGTAAGAAGTGAGAAGAATTGACTAATAAAGTATGGAATATATCGTATTAGAGTAGTGGTGTCGGTGTGAAAAGCGGGTTAAAATGAGAGATAAATAAAGTATGTCTTGAAGATGTTTAATCTATGTGGACAAGATGATGATATGTAATAAGGTTGTTTAAGAGTGGATGTAATTAGTGGTTGAGCTGTGCTTGGGACGGACCTACGGCGGAGACATCACCGAAGAGAAAGTTGGATTGAGTCGGTGCCAACGAAGTATGAAGGAGAGAGAATGTGAGTGTGTGGCACAGAAGGCGAGAGTAAAAGGTGCATGATGTGAGAGAATGGCGGGGTTTTGTTATGGGGTGCCTGGCTTGTAGCGACCTGGGCCGGGATGAACCTGTACATTGACGATTTACATAGTTGCGCACAGGTCCGCTCGCGGTCCCTGATGATGCCTAGGGTGGATTTTCCTGTTCTGTGCGCAGCTCTCACTAATTAATGGTACACCGGCAGGATGGGCGGGGCGGTCGCAGGCTGCGGATTCGTCCTTTTTACCGTGCCCGCTCGTCCTGTGCATGTTCTCTGCGTGCGCCCCTTACGTGGCTCCTTTCACTTTCCGGCGCTCGCATTGTATACATTGCACCTCTACCGCGTACCCGCCCAAATCTTGCGGAAGCCAGCGAGAGCGATGGAGAGCGGAAGAGACAAGATAGAATAAAGATTATATAACCCTAGGAGCACTAGAATAATATAATTAATATTATATTATAAATATATTAAATAATATATCTCATATATATAAGGTATATATAAGTAATTTCATTCATTATATTTATTTATCATAACTATTATCATACAATTTTAGTATTTAATTAAAAATAACGTATAACACTTTTTATCTATATAGTGAGAGTGATGACGCGGAAGACGGTGGAGGATAATAACTGTGAGTAGGACTAGAATATTTATATACAAGTGGTGCAACAAAAGAATTCGGATCGAAATTCATCCAAATACCATAGAATAATATTCATCTATAACACTTCTCAATGACCACAAGATCTAAAGCAACAGCTAATCCAAATTTAACTTCATTCAACAAGTTCTCGAATAAAGCATCATACACTATTCTATTTACGTAGTGATGCTGTGATGACTAGTTTGAGGTCGTTATGTGCTCACGAATGAGGAGGCATCAGTCGAGATTAGAATCTTGAAGCACGCATTCACCCTATACACTGGATCTCCAAACTTCCTATCAACATACACTGAATATCTACTATCAATATTCTATGACAGGCCACGCACACAATGCATACAATCCAAACACAAATTATAATTTATATTTTGTATATAACCAAGCGGAAATTCTTATCGAACAATCACAAACTTACACAAACACACTCACTGTATACCATCTCACATACACTATAACACAAAACACTAGAACAAAAGCACAAATACAATTGAATGTTGGAACTTAATAAAAACAATTTAAACAAGCAAAAACAAACAACTCCGACAACACAAATCTAGAACAACCATCATCCAACACTCAATCCCCAAACCAAACCAACATGTCAATACCCTTGCAACTCACTTTTGCAAAACAAGTCCATAAATCACCACGAAACCACGAATTAGGGCAGAAATAATACAGTACATCTAAACATATCAGAGATAAAAGCAATCATGACAGCAAATAGAAATAACACCAATTGACTTACAAAAAACAATAAAGCACCACCTCAAAAACTCCACAAGCTAAACTCTGAGTTCTGTGTATAATCATTTACAACTGCATTCACAGATTAAACACACGTTTGATAATATTTACAGTCTCACAACAAACACATCTATTTAAAACACAATTACAACCACACATACAATAATGTCCATCAATTAAATATTCATCTCCCTTGGAATAGAGATCCTAATATTTAAGCATTCACACCTAAAGTCTAAACTGAGAGAGACAACCTCTCAAGGATCATCTCGATACCGCTAGTTATTCAAATATATAATCACTACCTATCATCACTTGTGAGAACTCCTATAAGAAGAGCTGCATGAGTGTGATATATAATAAAGTTTGAGGACAATCCAAATCTTTCCAATTATCAATAAAGTTCCAACAAGAATACGGACCTCGACCCTACCAACCGCTCTCACAAACATATGGACCAGAGACCTAATTAGATAGCACTGCGTGGTTTAAGGAATATCAGACCCACAATCAAAATACTCGTCTTACTTCACAGCCTATACTGTAATATAAGACGAGTACTTTCGCACTCTATGAGCAGTCCCGTCTTCAGACCAATGCTAGTATACATAACAACCTCATGAGTGCTCAGTTGGACAAAATTAAATGATAAAATTCAAACATGCATGCGCACCAATTTTAAATGAGAAACTGGGACGTATTCAAACTAGCACGCTGAGTGAACAGAGCTCTGTCAAATAACAAGATCAAGTATACATATATTATAGTTACCATATAGGTCATTTAATCTAAACTGATCTAACATTATGAATATTGTTAAGTAATTAAATGAAAATAAAGCATATATAGCTGAGCTCTACGGTGAGTTTAATAGATAAATCTAAGTAAACTCAAAATGAGGTGTTACATAGCAACAAGATAGTGAGGAGTAACTCCATATTATGTTTTTACTTACTGCTTTAACTTGCTTTAGAAACTCATGCTTTTACTCCGCTTAACTCAAATCATGTTTTAACTGCTTTACTCACATTTTATTAAAATACAATACTTAAAAGCAGAAATCATAAAAGTCAATAGAGGTGGTTACAAATACATGGCCATAGGTGTGGATTTAGTTGTGTAAGGTATATATATATATATATATATATATATATATAATATATATACTAATACACGGTAATATATAAATATATATATGATATAGTATATATATATATATTATATATCATATATATATATATATATATATATATATAATATATATATATATATACTATATATATAAGAATATATATTAATATATTAGTATGTCATTAATTAAATTATATATATAGTATAGTATATATATACTATATATATTATATATACAGTATATATATATATATAATATATATATATATAGAGTTAGTATAAGTAATAGATATATATATAGTATATATATATATATATCACGCACATTGAACATAATAATTTCAACCTATTCACGAGCAGATCTTCCACACACCACAAATGAGCCACAACAAACATAACGTTATGCCACGGATGACATTACCGATAAGCTACCAGACACCAGAATCTAAACCCACAACCCTCCTAACCCAACAATACATCAACCAAATACAAACTTGGTTAATGGACAAATAGAATGTCTGCTTCACTAAACAAAGTTCTTATCACACTAATCACAACAGATCACCAACTCGAAACTACTAATCCCCAAATCTCCAATAAATAACATAGCTATCCCACTAACAAAACACCCAAAATATTTAGAGTGAAACACTAGGCACGAACATTTAGCTTTCAGCGCAGCGGTGGCGAGTTGAAGAACACACAGAAACATCACTATCAACAAAACTAAACATTCACGAAACCATAGACAGGGGCCACTGAAATCAAAAAATATCAAACCTTTGATCCATTACATATATAAGCATTTTATCTGTCCATTCACTAAACGTTACAACTCACCAGTATGGCCATCCAGAGATTGGGCATTAAAAACCCGCACCAAAAACAAAACAAAAAAGGGCAATCAAATACTACACATATTCAAGTGTGGGTTCAAGTGTTTGTTTTTTTGTTTTTTTTTTAAATTTTAAGGGCTTGGGGCCCCCCAACCCCTTTGACGATATTTTAAACAATTGACATATGCAATATAACAGCTATATTATGTTTTCATTATTGTTAGAGCTAAGTTTTGGCACTTTTTTTTCAAACGTTTCAATGCAGAGGTCATTCCTGCTGAATATTTGGGAAGATAAAAACGGGATATAGAGATAGGAAGGTGATTGGAGGAACCAAAGAAAGGAAAGAGTTTGACAGTGACAGTATAAAGGAAGTTAAGCAAAGTTAGTAAATTTCTTGTGTGTTTATTTCATTTCCAAAACGATTAAGAATACTTAAATGGTTTCTGCACAAACTGCTTAAGGTCTCCTTTGGAAGAGAAATAGTAATTGAGCTCAAATAGTATTTTGGACTGAAACAAGTGATTTCGCAGAAGCTGCTTCTCTGTTACGATAAAAGGAGACACTAGTGCAAGGTCTGAGTATTCGTTTCTCTTTCAGCCTGGAAGCCCAAAAATTCAGCAGACTGCTTTGGTAAAAACAAATCTCTTCCCAGATCATTCAAATCAGGCTGATAAACAAAGCAATTGTATCAGAATCTGCAATAAATGGCGTATATTTGGTCAGAGCATCACCCTCATCATCTGTAGAAAGTAATCTGATATTTTCAACATCAATCTCCTGTAGTGTGTGAGTAAATAAAAAACACAGGTTTTCTCAGTGTTCACCACCTGGTCGTCTTGCAGATGGGATATTTGGGTATTGTATGTGGTGTATTGTTGTGGTATTTGTTTGTCTTATTGGAACCTTTTTTACATTGACAAGGCAGAAGTAGCAGTCACTTAAATGGTTTGTGGGTTCTCTCCAAATGATTAGGCAACACCAAATCTCAGCTTAGCAATCTTTCCTTTAGTTTTGACGCATGATCGCAAAGTTTCAACCCAAGTTTTTCAAACTTTGTGAGGAGCCAATATTTGTCTTGGTCTCCAGTCTTACTTTAAAGTAGGCAACATAACACCCTCTTGACAAAGGTATTAAAGTTGCGCCTTTGATCTTCGCAAGGAGCTCCCACAGAATTTGTTGTAAAAGATAACTGTTGTCCATTACGGCATCTCCCTTCGGATGTTGTAGCCATTGTTGTGAAAAATCTGCAAATGAAAATAATACAAAATGATTGCATGTAATAATGTAAATATTATGAAATGTACAGTAAATGATAATACACCATCTTTGTCACCTAAAGCTCCACTGGGACTCTCAACAACTTTCAATTCATCGAGTGAAAAGTGTTAATTTTGGGTAAAATCCATGAAAATGGGGGTTTGCTGATTGCATAGAAATGGATGTGATAGAGCAAATCTAAGATCAGGTTTGGAGTATCAGCACCCTCGAATTAGTATATAAACCAGCATGGAAAATCATTGGCATAAATTTTTTTTTTTTTTTTTTTTTTTGTAGGACCAGTGTAATATTGATTTTATTTAATAATAAAATCATTCATGCTCCTTATATTTCAATTTAATATTTATGTAATGATTTAGGATTGAATAAGTATTCAAAATCTTGATCAAAAGTTTTAATATGTTGAGAACATGGACAGACATAACAAACATTCTAGTACTTTTAAAATTTAGAGCTCTTAAATTATGATGCAGAACCAATCTTTTCTCCAGTTTCTGAGGTGTATATTTCCTTTCACTTAATCAGCAGAAAAATTGACGATGACAATTGGGAAAAAATATGATGATTTTGCTGATTGACGATTGATTAATTCATATATATATATAATACTATATATATATATTATATATTATAATATATATATAATATATATATATAATATATATATATAATAAATATTATATATAGTATATAGTATATATATATATATATATATATATATATATATATTTTATACAAATATTAAATTAAACTTTATACATGGAAAGTTGTAAATATTGCATAAAATCCGGCAATTAGGTGATATAGATGTTATAAAGAGAAAGAAGCATGATAAGAGAAGGTAAAGAATTAACTGCCTTCTCTGGGATTTATACTGTTTTCTTTGAATCAACTTTTTGGGTTGATGGATAGCTCAGTCATAGCACCGGGCATATTGTCTCACGCGCAACATGGCGGTGGTTCAATCAACAATGGTGTTTCACATCTGATAGTGATACAACCTTCAAAACTGTCGAATTGATTTCCAACATGGTCTGCCATATACAGTAATGTGAAACTCCACACAAAAATCCAAATCTCCCACACACATAATTCAACAAAACTGAGCTATCCTCCATTATATGTTCTTTCTTTAATTTATATATAATATATATATATATATATATATATATATATATATATATATATATATATATATATATATTTATATATATATATAGTATTATTATATATTATTTATATAATATATATATATATAAGTAGATATAATAATATAGTATATAATATATATATATATATATTTGATATATATATAAGTAATATTATATATATATATAGTATATATAGTATATATAACAAAAGATTTCATCTGAAGTGTACCAACCTCAAAAACTCGAATGAATTCCTCCAAACAGTGGTCCTGCCATATATGGTATGTGGAAACACACAAAAATCCAAATCTCCCACACACATAATTCAACAAATGTACCTTCAACGTGAATATTAATGCATAAGATAAATAAAAACTTACCAACCTAATTAAATATAAATTCACATAACACTTATACAAGAATCCATCTCAAACAAGACACTCACCTCTCTCACTTTCCAAACTACACAATCCTAATAACAAAGATGAAAGAACAAACCCCAAACATAAGGCCGTCATATCTGAAACAAACACCCAATCACTAACAAATACCGTCATGAACAACCACTTAAATATCAGCTTACCAATCAATAGGAATATAAGTTATTAAAAAAAAACATGCCTAATAAATTTTTTAAATCCTCCATCCACATCTGAATTTGTTTCCAGAGATTAGTGTCCCAGACCTGTCCTCCCTTAACACAAATACAATAACTTGGATATTAAGCCAGGGGACTTCAATGCACATTCCACCTAATCTGGCTTAGTAACTGACACACACACACAACACACAAAGGGGAGACACACTTACAAACAATTTACATTCACTCAGTATTCATAACAAAAGAAACTAAACTACAAGAAGATAGGTATGACATGACCAGAACTCCACATCCCCAGATATCACTTTTTGCTCCCCTACAATTGAACCACACCATGACAAAGTTTTCATGCTCTCTCCTCAGATCACAACCTAATTCTAACCACAACTGCAACATAATTCATCCATCTTACAAAAAAGTAAATTGGCAAGCTTTCACCGACAGCATACAACTGGATCTATAGCCTTTCCCTCTCTTGACAAAGCAATACACCTTTAATAATAATATCTAAAAGCATCCAAAAACAAACAACCCACATGGCTTGACGAAAAATTTAACCTAAACTTCTCATCTTAGGAAAAGACACCCAAAATAAAATCAAAGATAAAATCGAGAACAAAACCTAGCCCAATAAACCAAATCACAGACAATAACAATAGAATAAATACCTTAATCAACTCAAATAAGAAAGAGAACTGGCAACAATATACCCAAAAATTAAATAAGACAAGTACAACAGGAATATTTTGCACAATAAAAAAAAATTCCATACATCACACACTCAACCCCCCCAACCCACGAAGCTTTATGTAAGCAAAACAATATAAACTGTAGCCCAAAAAGCCAATGCAAAATTATTATGACCCACTATTCAAAAATCAACCATGAGCCCACAATCTCCTCCAATAAACAAACAATTAAATGACAAAAATTAAAAACCAATCAGGAAGATCCCCATTCACTCCCCTAGAAGTACTCAACACTATCAAAAACAAAAAACTCACAAGCAGTGGGACCGGACCAAATATCCAATATCCATCTCAAACACTTGGGTATCAAAGCAATCACAACCGTAACTCAAATATTTAACGTTGCTTGGCAAACTAACACTTTCCTATCACTCTGGAAACACGCTCATATAATCTCTATATTAAAGCCAAATAAACCCCCAACAACCCTGCTTCTTATAGACCTATTTCATTACTTTCTACAATATGTAAAGTTTTTAGAAAAACTACTGAAATAAAACATCTTCCTTTCATTCTATATCAACTCACACATGGATTTAGATCAGTGTTCCCAACTTCTTCCTATTTTGAGACACCCTACTTAAGTTCAGGTTTACGAAGGTCACCTTATGTCAAGTTCTAATATTTTTTTTCTTTTAAAAATCAGTTATTTTAGTTTTACTATTTCATTAGAATAAATTGAAAATGGAAAAAATTATGAAATTTTTCAAATGTTTTGCGTCACCTCTGTGGGGAACCTGTGGCACCCTTGGGTGCCCCAGCACACTTTGGGAATAAGTGCATTAAGGAAAAAACACTCACTACCACTCATCTAACCAATTTAACACAACACATCCTTACTAGGTTTTAAAAAATCTCCTCCCTCTCCTGCACCATCCTGGTAGCTATAGACATTAAAAAGGCATCTGTTTCAGCTCCCCATACACATTTTAATAGAAAATCCTAAATACAAATATGACCACCAAAGACAAGAAAATAATAGCAAATATTCTATTTGGCTCTACCCTGCACCCTCCTGGTAGCTATAGACATTTAAAAAGGCATTTGATACAGTTCCCCATAAACGTTTTAATAGAAAATCCTAAATACAAATATGACCACCAAAGACAAGAAAATAATAGCAAATATTCTATTTGGCTCTACCCTGCACCCTCCTGGTAGCTATAGACATTTAAAAAGGCATTTGATACAGTTCCCCATAAACGTTTTAATAGAAAATCCTAAATACAAATATGACCACCAAAGACAAGAAAATAATAGCAAATATTCTATTTGGCTCTACCCTGCACCCTCCTGGTAGCTATAGACATTTAAAAAGGCATTTGATACAGTTCCCCATAAACGTTTTAATAGAAAATCCTAAATACAAATATGACCACCAAAGACAAGAAAATAATAGCAAATATTCTATTTGGCTCTACCCTGCACCCTCCTGGTAGCTATAGACATTTAAAAAGGCATTTGATACAGTTCCCCATAAACGTTTTAATAGAAAATCCTAAATACAAATATGACCACCAAAGACAAGAAAATAATAGCAAATATTCTATTTGGCTCTACCCTGCACCCTCCTGGTAGCTATAGACATTTAAAAAGGCATTTGATACAGTTCCCCATACACGTTTTAATAGATAAAATAAAATCATGTTAATGACACCAAAGATAAGAAAATAACATCTAGTATTCTATTTGGCCATACAAGGTAGAGTCAACACAAGGGCCACCACACTCCCGTAAACGATAAAGTTATAATAAGGGGAGTCCCCTCAGGGAGCCATCCTTTCATCAAGACTTTAATCACTTTTATGCATGAATATCCAAACCCACATCCCTCTTATAGAAATTAATACTATGCAAATGGCGCTACAAGCTCAAAACACTTCCATAAATTGAGCATGTTCTGAAACTATAACATTATATAGACCAACTGGGAGAGTGGTCTAACAGAAATAGAGATGACTGCATTCAGCCGCCAAAATCCCTCTATCGAATTAAACTCACGCCATGGGAAGAGAATCAGACTTACACCCAGAAATTTTTTCTTTCAAATAATAGACAAACCGCTCTTATAAGCCTTGCCAACATCTTAGCAAAGTGAAGAGTCTCATATTGACATTTCATATTTTCAACAATTGTCTATGGTCATTGAACGCATTGAGGGCATTAACAGGAAACAAACTTTTTCTAAGACAAAGAGACTAAAACAATCCAGTAAACAGAGATATCTTGACCCCTTGTGGTAAACTACGCAACCTTCATCAGTGCCTGGACTCCTGGCAATATCATAATCATCTAACACATAAAAATCTAGAAGATCATTCAGAAATCTACTGGTTGCCTTCTCCCACCCCCCCAGCCTGAACAAACAAAAATGCTCCTATGAGAAAGTTCACCTCGATATGATGAGGTTTCTGTCAGATTTTTATAGTAAATGTCCACTCTCCGATTAGATCACCCTCAGTCACCCTACAAGACCTGAAAATTACGGTTCAGGCATATATAATTTTCATTGTGCATAGTACACACTCTTGCTCCCACTACCCACCAGACGACTTCCTCTATATAAAACACATTCAGAACCAATGTAACGCCAAAGACATGAATTTCCAGCATATCAAATAACACTTTGCTCGAATGAGCATACATCTCACTTGACATTGCCGAACAAGAGGCAAATCGTATTTCTATGTAAAATCTTCGCTTTTACATAAGAAACATGCCCTGTTTTCTTCAATCTCATCTCAAAAATCTTGTTTGCAAGACCGCAGGTCACTCTTGTAGCTCTATGGTTTACTCCCTCAAATATTTTGATGTACTTCTTTAGGTAAGGTGCTTAAACTTCTATAAATTAATCAATTCCCGGTATAACACAACTATTATAGGACTTGATCACTACACCTTATTCCTATAAGCAACATTAGTGTTGGGGTTAATATAATTCCTATAATTTTGTTAACTTTATTTCTAAATTTAAAACAATGCTCTGACAATTTAAAAACCCCAACTAATAACTCACACTCAAATCCTTTTTTTATCATCAAATTCTAGCGATTTATTATTAGGTTACAATCAAAATCCGTACATGATTTTCCAATGTGAAATGCATTATACTTTTCCTTGGAATTCATTTTTTTTTTTGTTACCACAGGTATAGATCTCTACGATGTATTATATTCAGGTTCTCAATCTGCCCTAATTTTCAAAGCCACAAAAGAGCAATTTTTATAATTTTTGAATTAATTTGAAAATTATAAACAAAAAACTTTGTTTTATTTTATTCCTCTTATTCTTTTGGATTATTCAAGTTTAATATTCAGTATCGCTTTCACATACCCATGGAAGTCTGTGGCATACAATTTTTGTCCAAAATTGTGTAAATTGATAGGCCAATGAATACATTTAGAAAAAGCTGAAGCATTAGGGTTTGAGCCTAAGGGACCAATGATGTACATATCATATCTCATCATCTGACAAAAGTTTCATAGGATAATTTTTTTAAAAAAAAAAACAAAAAAAAAAAAAAAAATTAGTCAAATTATAGGCCTATCATGAATTGTCAAGTTAAAATAGCCTAAATTAACTCTTTTTGAGACAACAATTTTGACACTCTCAGTTTCAGTCTGTTGGTTGTTTTCTTCTTACTTACTGTTTATATTAAGGTAAATATCCTGTTATTATATTACATGTTGATGTTAATGTTATTTTATTGTTATTGTTGATTAATTAATTGTTGATTGTTCTTTTGAAACACACTAGCTTTTAGTCGCCCATTTGGTGAAGTCGCAATTTTGCGCAGTGCGAAAAGAAGTATTTAGTTCGCCCTTTAGTGACCGATTTTTAGACTCTGTTCTAGAGATTTTCTAGGCTCCTCTGGTTAGGATGTTTTTTTATAGCAAATGTTTTCTAAACATGATAGTTTAGAACGAACATAGAATTTTTTTCAAATTTGCTATAACTCGAATTTTGAATATTTTAAAATTAAATTAGGCCCTGTTCTTAAAGTGAATAAAGTAACCGAAACTCGTTATATATTTCTGTTTTTGCCAAAATCGCCTATTATATAGTATTTACGTCTGTTAGTCGATAGTAACGTATCGCATATGACAGTAATAGTATGGCTATATATACTGTATACATATATATAATAGTTTTATACTAATAGAGTATATATATATTATTCACTACTAGCTATATATAGTATATATATTTATTATATATATATACTTATATCTATATGATATACTATGCATATCACTATATAGTAGTATTATATTAGTATAGTAATATACTAATATTATAATTCAAAACATCATGCTTGAAAAAACTTTCACTACGGATAATACCTATACACTACTAATATATGAATTTAAAAAAAATACTTATCATATAACTATATATTATAATATTATATATAATATATAAGTTATAGGCCATATATACGTTATATGATACTTTACTATAGTACTTATAGAATAAGTACTATATTCTATATATGTTACTCCTAGTCTACTACCTATCTATTATGATATACTATCTATATAGTATACTATATACTATATATATATAGCTGATATAGTATTATATCTATAATATATATATATATCAAGTATATATATATCAATATTATACTATACTATATTAATTACACACCATATATTATATTATATACAAGGTAGATTTTAATAGTAGCCTATATAATATAATATGCCTAGATACTTATATATCATAGTATAGTACGTATATAAATATTATAATACTATCATAACAATATAATCCACTACGTTAATCGGTATAGTATATTATATACTGATATATATATTATATATAGTATTATATATATATTTATATATAGGTATATATATATATATTCACGCGTATATATTAATATATACTCAGTATACTACTATAACGCATAATTCACGCTTATATATTACATGTGCAATAGTATTTATTATATATCATTTAGGGCCTACAACACTCCAGGCTAAAAAATTTAATTTTATGGAAACTTAAATCGAATTCACGAATTCGATTATCCCGTCGTCTGCGGTATTTATAGAGACACTAAGAGACCTCATTTTCATTAAAAAGCGCCGACAAAAAATCAGTAATAATTAATATTTAAATAATAATATTGAAAAAGCTTATCATTACTAACTCCAAAATTGTTCCACAGTATCCCAGCTTTATCAATAACATGAAAAATATCAACACACCAGACGCTCTGGCCGATGCAACATTTAGCTACTCGCCTATTAAGGAGTACCTGACGTCCTCGCAATCGCGCAGTATTGGCGCACTCTGTTCGGAAGCAATGAAGTCAAGATTCTACGCTATATGAAATTATTGAATTAAATAATGTAAAATCAAAAGATGATCAAGTAAGCATAAAATTAACTATAATTAGTTAATTAGGTATTATGTATGTTAATTACATAATATCCTTATTCAGCTGGTTCCAACTGCATCAAACTTTCTTCACCAATGCATTTCTCTTTAAAAAAAAAATCGACTGCTAATTGAAGTCGTGTCGGCAAAGACTTGAACTTCCTCCTCAATGTAATCTTCACTAAATAATATTTTTTCGACAGAGACATAATTGCACCATCGCTAATATTAAAAAAGGGAATCGAGTAGAAATTTAGTCGGTGGCCTTATCAGTGAGCCTCTCGCAACGACAATCACCGGTCTTATTGCCGTTAGTATATTATACCTATATATACTACTTATATAGAATCCTCATATTCATACTAGTGTATACTACATAGCTCACCGTATATACATACACATAATATATATCATAGTTACTGATATATATATATATAATGTTATAGTATCAGATTATGATATATATATATTTATTAATACTTTTTAATATTTTTTGGGCTTCACTTAAGTGGCAAGTAGGCGTTTGCCTACTCATGCCTACCTCCCAAAAGCCGCCATGCTCCCCCCCTTTGAGTATATGACTATATATATGAGTATATAGTTATCAGTTATTATTTGGTAAGTATATGTGATATTAATACACTAAATATATTATATTCCGTATATACTATATGATACTATATATATAGTATAACGTATCATATATCATATATTATATCCATATCGCTTATTTATAGCTATACTGCTATTTTTTTTGTCAGTTATGGCAAATCTTTCCTAAATTATTCTATTTCAAAAATATAAAACAAAAAGACGTGTAAAAAAATATATATAGTAATAAGTATACGCCATTATACTATTCTTATATATATACTATATATATAATATACTATATATCTATATATAATTTATACTATATTACTATACTAGTTAAATACACAATGCGTGTACATATATAAATATTGATCTATTCTTTGTTAAAAGTGAATAAAATTACGCCTAAATCTATTTTTATTTCCAAAACTATAAAAAGTATTTTTAATGTTTTTATTATTACTCAGTAATATATATATATATACTTATAAGACTACTATATATATACTATATATTATTATATATACTATATTATATATATATAGTACTATATTATATAATAACTAATTATATATGTATACTCTAGTCATATATACATGATACTATATCTACTACTATATATAATCATCTGATATAATCGACACTATATATATATATATAATATTTATTATAATATATCTGATCGTAGTTATACTATTATATATAAATATATATAGTACTAATATATATATTATGATATATATACTATATATATACTATACATCGTATATATATTTGTAGTTATATATATAATTATATTAATAGTATATAGTATAGTAATATACCTATATATATATATATTATATATACTAATATATATATATAACATTACTATATATTATATATAGTAGTTAGTATATACTATATAAATCGTATATATATAATATATACGATAATTATATATATATTATAGTATATATATATAGTATATATATATATAGTATATATATATACTATATTATATATATATATATATATTATATATATACATATATATAGTATAATATATATATAATAGTATATACTATATATACTATATATATACTATATAGTAATATATATATATATATTCTATATTATTATATTTAATATATATATATATAGAGAGAGAGAGAGAGAGAGAGAGAGAGAGAGAGAGAGAGAGAGAGTCAATCAAAGTTAAAACATTTGTAATCGTTTTACTCCGCTTACCTAATTACAGGTTCTCCTCAACAACAACAAATTTTAACAACAATTTTTTTATTCCTTTCTTTGTTGTTGTTTTTCTTCTTTTTACTGTTGCTGTTGCTGCTAACGTTGCTGTTATTATTGACATGTTGATGTTATTGTTATTGTTATTGTTATTGTTATTGTTATTGTTATTGTTCCTTGAAACAATAAGTTTGTCCCCATTTGAAGTTCGCAATTTTGCATGCAAAAGAAGTATTTAGTTCCCTTTTTACCGTTTTTAGCTCTGTTCTAGAGATTTTAGCTCCTTTTAGGATTTTTTTAAAATGTTTTAACTATAGTTAGAAGAACATAAATTTTTTCAAATTGCATAATACAATTTGAATTATTTTAAATTAAATTAGCCTGTTCTAAATAATAAACCGAAATTTATTATTTTGTTTCCAAAATCGCTATTATATATTTTTTTTTTTTAGTAATATATATTATATATATATATATATATATATATATATATATATATATATATATATATATATATATAGTATATACTATATATATATATTATATATATAGTACTATATATATAGTTATATATATGATATATATATATATATATACTTATAATATATATATATATATATATATATTATATAGTATATATATATATTAGTATATATATTATATATATAATATATATAGTATTATATATAATAGTATATATAATATATATATATATATATATATATATTATATATATATATATATTATAGTATATATATATAGATAATATATATATATACTATATATATATATATATAATATATATATATATATATATACTATATAGTATAATATATATATATATATATAAATCACACAGTAGTATATATAGTATATACTATATATATATAGTATATTATATATATATATATATATATATATATATATACTATATATATATATATATATATATATATATCGTATATTATAGTATATATATATTATATATAATAATTATTATATATATATATTATATAGTATATATATATAATATGTATTATATATAATATATATATATATATATATATTAATGTGCGCTTGTTTCTTAGGCCATTTAAGAGCATTGAAAATGTTCTTTTTTTTAAACGGTTTTCGTCTATGTATTTCAAATCTGTAAACTTTTTTCAATAAAAATTAAAAAAGTTCGAAGATAACTCTTCAACCGTTTTTCATCAGGGATCTTTAATTCATCTCTCCCACCTCCCCTTTTCTCT
>JABUQX010053304.1:0-7500 GCA_015478945.1 Trachelipus rathkii
GGGGAGAGATGATATGTGCGCTCTCGCGCGCTACGTATCTTGGCTACGCCAAGATACGTCATCACAACTCGATCCAACTCACCCGTTAGGCTAAACTCCCCCATGCAAGAGTCACGCAACAAGGGCGTAAACGCTATCGGGGTCCAACCCGCGGGGGTGGACCACCCTCTATATACAATCCTACCAGAACTTGAAAAATTACACGGATTCGTCCTTACCCCATATATAGATTATATTCCAAGTTTCAGACCTATATCTCTATTCCTTCATATCGAAAAGACTGATGGAGCTCAAACGCTGCCAATACTACTCATAGCAACTCCAAGTTTTTCGCATAGACTGTTGGCTTCCTGAAAGATTTGCGAAAGTGATTGTTAGCATCCATTGCGCAGATCTTGTAGTTCTCTTTGTTGTGTAGCAGTAGCCATATTTAAAGAAAGATAAGATCGGTGCTTATTTTTTGTAAGTGTTTACTAAGTGGTAGTCCAATTCCGAACACTTCACGTAAGACAAGTAAGGAAAGCAAAAACTGTGGATTTAATATAGCACTTTTTAGAAGTGCTGCATCTCGAGAAGCATCTGTGCCTCTCCAGTTTTCAATTACATCTTAAAGAGTCTTAATACAGGCAGTTAAAAGTTCAAAGAAAATCACTTCACAGAATGGGATCTTTCCCAATCCAGCGTGTGGCAAGTGGTCCTTTTCAAAGTTTTTAACTTTTCGTTAAGAATTTTGAATTTTTCGATGTCAGTAACACATGATGCCGGAACCGAAAGCAAGAACTAAAAAAATCTGTTTTTTGCAATGAACTCCAAATGCAACATCGATTCCCTAACGAACTTCACAAGAACTTTGGACACAACTAAATTCCCAGTGAAATGAGCGGCGCAATGAGTGGGTAAAACTGCGGTGGATGAATCCTAGAAAAACGTGTTGCTTTGGTTAACTCCGTTGAAGGTACGCCGACAAATCGCTGCGCCTTCCATCTATCCTTGACCCCGAAGAATACGCTATTGTATCAAATGTCAACAATTCAAAACTTTTTTTAAAAATTAGATCAGCCATTCCTGTGCCTGTTTAAATCACATGTAAGGATACAGAAATTTAGATATAAACTTCACATAGTTTTCTAAGTGTAATCAGTAATTAACATATCTTTAGCACAAATGGAAACTTGCTCAACGCCGGAGTAATATCCGAAAGTTTCATCTAACGAGAGCTGCAAAAGACATTTAGACTTGATTCACAAACAGTGTCCAACTCTTGTCTACAAAAATAGCATTGCATGCCTTCTATTATGGATTTTGAATTTGTGGACTAAGATATTTATAACCCTCCTCCCCTAAAGAAGTCTGGCAGAACTGGCATCACCTCTTGGCCTCTATACCGTAGTATTTCCGAAAATTTCCTTTATTATTCTTTGGTTCTTCTGACATAGATATTTTACCAGAATCTTGATGTCCACGAAGAGCCAATTCTTGCCGACCATATAGTAACACTGCTTCAATATATTGGAACGAGCGTGTATTTCCTGTTTTTCAATAATTTTTGTTGCTGTCTTTCCTTTAATTTATTCCTGTTTTTTGAATCGACAGTTCAGGCCTTTCCCATGCTTGCTCAAAACTCTCAGCATCAGCAACACAATCTATGTGGTATTTTAACGAAGCATGGCGGGTAAATTTTTCAATTGTTTTTTTCCAATTGGAGAAACCTTTCTTAACGAAAACGCCAAGGTCCTGTGAATTGACACCAGCCCTTCCTCTAGAAAATAATACACAATATTTGCAGTATGCACTATTTTCCATTGCTGAATATACTAACCAAGGAAAGTGTTTCAGCCAATGATACTGAAAGCGAAGTATGTAGGTTCTCCTGTTTTTCATTTTCTGTTAGAGTGGTAACTTTTTGTTGTGTGTTCTGTACCGGGGAAAGGTAAAATCTTACATTGAATTTTTTCCTTACGTGTCTAATTTCCCGTTTACCAATCTGTCGCGCGCGAAGTCTAAAGCGGTTCTGTTTTATTTTACAAGCTTATATACATTAGGTCTGGAATTCGTGCTCCACAGATGTGGAAGCTTCGGGTGCTAAAGTATTAAAAGGTTTCTTTTAAGTTTTATAAGAAGCACTGGAAATTTCATCGGGCCCTCGTTTTTTTGCCTTTTTTATTAAAAATTTGGAATTGAAAGCCTGCCTGTTTTAACCTTTTTTTTTCAGCCATCTCTAAGTAACCGGATCGACTAATAATTAATAACTATTAATAACTTAATAACTATTAGAAAAATTCGCAAGTTAATGAATAATAATAATAATAAATAATAATAATATAATAATAAATAATATAATAAAATAATAATAATAATAATAATAATAATAATAATTCATTTAATAAGAGAATAATAATAATTCTTTCTAATTGAAATAAAAGCAGCTATGAAAATGGAAAATAATATTGCTCTTTCCCAAAATTAGGTTTCAAAACGAAAATCAATGAAGTGGTATGTAGGCCAAATTAAATTTAGCAAATGGGAAAGTTTTATTTGAGTAAAGGAAATCACTATTTTACACTTCTGAAAATTGTTTTTAATTACCATTTGAATTAATATCAAATTTAGTGGAATTAATTAAATTTCAAATATACTTTATTTTTACTATTATAGGATAGCACAGCAAAACATTTTTAACACCATTAACTTTGTAGCATAAACGATAGATGACTAATACTTAATAATAATGAGAGTGACTTTTCGAGTCTTCAAAAAAGCTGATTGCAAAAAATATGAATTTGTTGTACACTTCAGGATTGCTTGATTGTTAACAAACAAAACTTACTAAATCACTTATTACTAATCCATCAGGGATAACAATTATATTTTAAAAAATTAAAATTTAATAAAATAAAAATAATAAATCCATAATAATCTATCAATATGAATTACTATACTACTACTACTACGACTATAATAAATAATAATATATATAATATAATGGTCAAAAAAAATAATAATTATCTAGTGTTTACTACTACAACTACTACTACTACTAAATAATAATTAATAATAATTTAAACTATTGCTAAAAAATGTAAATTTTTTCTAATACTAAAAATGCTAAAAAATATTCACAAATAATAATAATAATAATAATAATTTTTTTTTTTTTTTTTTTTTTTTTTTTTTTACAGTTGTCACACCACTCACGGGCAGTAAAAGCCTATTCAAGGAGGGGGTGTGGCACGCCTCAGAAGTACCACAACTAACGCAAATTTAACGCAGATGAAGCACAAGACAACGGCTTTGAAGTGCGGATAGAAAATTAATTCAGCGGGAAACACAGAAGATGGAAGGAATTCACAAAACAGAGTGGCTGGAAACGGGCGTAAGGCAGCGCATGCAGCGAACTAGCCTCTGGAAGTATGCCAATTCACACAAAAACTCTATGTGCGTCAGACACAGCAACCCTTGGTCTACGAGAAACGTCGTAAAGGTGGTATGGCGACGAAGTGACAGTTCCCTCGAAGCACCTGCACTGCCCTGACCTAACGAAAAGAAGATAAAGCAACCCAACATCGCGCCGCAAAAAGGTTAGAAGAGATCAAGTGAAGTGGAAAAGGTACGGAACAGTTTATTAAAGTTCTTTTTGCCTTTGACTCGACCCTATCCAAAAAGCCCGGGTGAAACCTATTAAGCGCCCCCCCCCAGATAATGAGAGAGTACTCCATACAAGGGCGGATGAGGCCCTTGTAATAGCTGAAGCAACTGAGAAGAGGAAAAATAGTCTCGCAGTCTAAACAGAAAAGAACCCCCAGAACCCCCAGTTTCTTCTTTGAGGGTTCTCTTGCAACGGCCGTCGATTCAGACTGACAAATGCGCGGGTGGAGTGCGCAGTGGAGATTTCTCAACAAGCGACCATTTTCATTTTGTTTTGTTTGATGTTAAGGCCAAATGATGTTTATATTGTCAAACAAGGAGAGACGAGAGCAACCGTCGGAGAACACGAATAGGCACAAAGTTGGAAGGTGGTTTTAGAGAAGGGAGGATTTGTAGAGAGTTGAAGTTTTAAAGAATTATTTCACAAGGTTGAGACGAACCCCACCGAAATTCTATCCAGAATCAGCGAAGAATAGAATCAAAAGAATGGTTAAGACGAAGAGGCAATTCTAGAGTAAAAGAGGGAGCAGAACTAAAAATAGTTGAAGAATGAGGTCGAGTCCATCGGCTAGCGATGCGGAGCTTAGAGTTCATAAGATTGTCAAGTGGGAAGATGCATATAAATAGGAAAATTAAGAAATAGGACAAGGAGGAGATAAGAACAGAACTCCTGAGCGGAAAAACACATTAACAGAAAAAAGAAGAGAGGTTAGCCCCGTTCAACATACAGCCGACATTGAGCACGATTTGAAATAGAAAACTAGACATAGTTAAGCAAAGTGAAGGAAGAACCCAAGGAAGGGAGCTTTGGAGAGCAGTGACGCGTGCCATACCCGGTTTCAAAAATGCTTTGGATATGTCAAGCGCCAACCTTGACGCAAGCCTCTCCCGTAGTTGTCCCTTACAGGAAAAAATCTCTATGAGAAGTGCGAGTATACGATTAGTAAGTATATCACGCAGTAAGAGCTATCGAGCGCCGAAAGCGCGCATACTGGCGATCGGAAAAGAAGTGAATGAGATTCCAGATGACTGTCAAGAATGGAGAGTTAAGAAGGGTTTTCAAAGATCTTAAATAGAATAAAGTGAGAGCTATAGGGCGATAGTTGAGAAGGATCAGAGGCGGCATAACCTTTTTTTCTTCGGAAATCGTTGGAACATGTACGTGCTTCAAACACTGAGGGAAAAGTGTTAGTAATTGAGACATAGAGGAAATAGTTGAACGAGGGGCGGGGTAGCACATGTAAGCACACTCCCTCAAAACTCGCGGAGGAATGCCATCCGGGCACCCGCCTTCCTAACGTTCGTAGATTTCAGGAGCTCATGCACCCGATTCGCGTACATGTAATACACAGGAAAGGCCATAGGACCACCTGAGAGGAAAAGGGGAGGATGAGGAATGCCAGAATCATCCGGGTCGATCGAAAAGGAACAAATACGAGGCCGAAGAGATTGAAATTTTCCATTGGAGAATTAGCAACAGAACCATCAGAGCAAATAAGAGGAGGAAAGAACAGATTTACAGAAGTTTTGTTCCAGAAAGCTCTGTGTCGAAGAGAGCCAAGAAATTGATTTTGTCCAGTTTACGAGAACCAAGGAGAGTTAGCGCACACTTTCGTTTTGACTGAAAAGCTCCCGCGTGTTGCTCGTCGATAAGAGTTTTCCTACAGACGATAAATAATAATAATAATATTACTTTATATATATGAATAATAATAATAATAATAATGAATAATAATAATAATAATAATAATAATAATAATAAAAGGTTTTAAAAGGGTGATCTGACACCCATACCCCCCATAAATTGCGCCACTGATATATATATATATATATATATATATATATATATTAATATATAATATATATATATATATATATAGCTATATATATTATATAATATATATATAGTGGCATAAATATATAATATATATATTGCCACAACGCATGTGTATATATATATACTTATATACATATATATATATATATATATATATATATATATAATATAATTATATATAATATATGTCATAACTAATATAATAGTTGATATGGTAAGTTAATTTCAAAATCTCTCATTAGTAAGATTCATGTATAGATATAAATATATATATGTACAAGATACTATATATATATGCTAATTTATTATTAATTATTATTATATATTATTATTTATTATTATTAATTATTATTAATTATTATTATTATTATTATTCATTATATTATTATTATTATTATTTTATTTTTAATTATTATTATTATTATTAATTTGATTCACTTAGTGTAGTATTTGATCTATATTATTATTAATTGAGTAATTTATTTATTCATTACTATTTTATTACTAATTAATATTATTATTATTATTATTATTGTTTATTATATTTATAATTAATTATTATTATATGTACAAAGAATTGGGTTTTAGATCGTTTTGTTCTTTCCACCATAATTTGCCCCAGCAAAAATTGGTTGTCCTCTACTTGTCTTAATATGGGCTATATCGGTGAGAGCACCTACCACATAGACGTTATTTGATTATATCTATCTCACTTAATGTTTCATAATAAAAGTTTGGTTCCCGAAGCACCGGGAAATTTCCTGGGATAGAAACCGTTGCACCTCTCACTTTCCACTGCACCGCACCGCAACCGCACCCGTAACCGCACCGCAGAGCGCAAACGTTACAGCTGCACCGACACGCCGTCACCGCAGAGACCGATCGAGCAAAACCTTGCCACGCAAAGTATTCTTTTCATACAGACAGGAGCGGTACTTTTTCTAGTTTTTTCAATGCGAACTGACCGCACCGCACCGCACTGCACGGGACAGTCTGTGTATATCTCTCTCTCTCTCTCCGTTCCCACCCCAGCGTGTCAACAATAGTCAATAATAAGTCGGAAATACATTTCGTTTTGACAAAACTTTTTAACGGACTTTTAAATAGAATAAATAGTCCAAACTATTGGGATGAAGTAGCACTTTTTTAAGCGAATGTTCGTTATTCGGGAATAAAGTTTGCCATACACGAATGTTTAAAATACCTTAGTCTGTGGCCCATCAACAATATTACTTCATTATCTAACGCGCTCAGTCGCCGAAAAAGTTCGGCGAAATATCGACATGTCAGGTTTGCCATCCCCACACTTAGTAAGACCACAATTTTAAAATGAGACTATTATCAAACAACATTCGGTCCCAACAAAGTTCGCACTTAATAATTGGTTTCGCGGAGAACACCGAAGAGAGTTGGCATCCCCAGAGCCTTAATTAACGTCAACCCCAGTTAAATTACACGAAAGAACAATTCGTCTGCAGCAAAGTTCTCTTTAAAGTTCGGGCGCACATCTAATACCTTAGCTACCGTAGTTTTTAAGAATAAAACTTAAAACATGAACACCAATGATAGAAAATTTCGTGCGCAACAGAAGTCGCAGGGGTTAACAATTCGGCGACATCGAATGTGGTGAATCCGACTTAATAAGAACCACAGTATTAAGATGATATATTCAAGATCAATTTCTCTCAAACAAGTTCGCTTAAAAGTTCGCCAGCACACCGAAAATGTGGCATCCACCTTAATAATTCTAAAGAAACAATTTGGTCTCAGACAAAGTTTTTCTGTTAATAAGTATTCGAAATATCGAATGTACGCATCCCGCTTATAAAAACACAAAGTTAAATGACACATCAAAGAACAATTCGTCTCAAAAAAGTTTGCTTAAAAATTCGGCGAACCCCGAATATGTACATTTACCATAATAAGAACACAGTTAAATAATACATCAAAGAACAATTCGTCCTCAAAAAATTTTCGCTTTTAAAGTCGGCGACACACCGAATATGTCATTTACCAAT
>JABUQX010053304.1:12500-17500 GCA_015478945.1 Trachelipus rathkii
GATAATAAGAATTCAACAGAATCCAAAAATGTTTAATAAAGTTATTATTATTAATTATTATTATTATTATTATTTATTATTATTATTTATTCATTATTATTATTATTATTATTATTAATTTAAAATTATTATTATATTCTTAAAAAAAAATATCTTATTATTCTTAACTATTAATATTATTATTATTATTGATTATTTTTTATATTATTATTTATTTTATTATTATTATTGTATTGATTTATTCATAATTATGTATTATGATGATTGGTCTTACCTTGTCTCTTTTTCAAATTTATTAGAATTAATTATGGTAAATATTAATTATTATTATTATTAATTAAAATATAATCGTATTTCTTCAAGATTAAAATAAAAGTTTAAAACAAAAAAAAAATCATGGTTTAATTTATTTATTACCCTTGAGAAAATCTAGCAGAGTTAAGCTTCTAAATGAATGAAATTAACGAGAGTAAACAAAATTTTGGAAAACTCTCTCTCTCTCTCCCTTCTTCTCTCCCCTCTCTTCATCTCTCCTCTCTCTCTCTCTCTCTCTCTTCATCCTCTTCTCTATCAACTCTGGTCTGTGAGTGTGATTTATTTCTATCTCCTCTCTCTCCCTCCCTCTCTCTCGTCGCACCCTCTCACCCCCCCCCTCTCATTCTTCCATCTCCTCTCTCTCTCTCTCTCTCTCTTCGTCATCCCTCTCAATAATCTTCAAAGAGAAAAAAATAAGAAGAGTCAAAAGTGTGATAACTGATCAGACTCAACAAAAACATCGATGATTTCTTTCTCATGGAGCACTCTCTGGGAATCAAAAACTTGATTATGGGGGAAAAATGCAGTGAAATGTATGAAGGGTATAAATAAGGGTTGGGGCTCGATGCTCACCCGATGAGGGCGCGGTGCGGTTTGCGGTGCGGATGCGGAGCGGTACGGTGCGGATGCGGTGAGGATTGGTGCGGTGCGGTGCGTGGCGGTGCGGTGCGGTGCGGGTTGGGCGATACGGTGCGGTAAACGGTGTGGAGGGGCGGTGCGAATGCGTGTGGTTCGTGGTGGCGCACATTTTTGGTGCGGTTGCGGTGAGCTACACAAATCCAGTGTACCCGGTGCGGTGCAATTTTAACATATAGAGGTGCGGTGCAAGGTGCGTGGTGCAGAGAGCGGTTGCGGTGCGGTTCGCCGGTGCGATGCGGTGTGGTTCGTGGTGGCGCACAATTTTGGGTGCGGGGCGGTTGAGCCACAAAATCCAGTGTACCGGTGCGGTGCAATTTTTTAAAACATATAAGAGTGTGCGGTGCAAGTGCGTGGTGCAGGCGAGGTGCGGGTGCGTTGCCGTGCGAATGCGGTGGTGGGTTCGTGTGCGCACATTTTTGGTGCGTGCGGTTGGAGCCACACAATCCAGTGGTACCGGGTGCGGTCAATTTTAACATATAGAAGGGTGCGGTGCGGTGCTGTGGTGCAGTAGCGCGTGCGGTGGCGGTGCGGTGCGGGTGCGGTGCGGTGCGGTGTTTGTTCGTGGTGGCGCAACATTTTTTGGTGCGGTGCGGTTGAAGCCACAAACTCCAGTGGTACCGGTGCGGTGCAATTTTAAACAAATATCAGAAGGGTTTCGGTGCAGTGGGACGTTGGTAAGCAGAGCGCGGTGCGGTGCCCTAAGTGCGCTTACCCGGGTGCAGTGCCGTTGCGCAAAATTCCGGTGCCAGCTTAATCCTGAGTTTTATAATAAGAAAAAAAAGCAAGGTAGTAAACTAACCTTGTTTTTTCGAGCTTTTACACAATTAAGGAAAATTAGCGTCTTTTTTGCCCTTGCTTTAGTGTTTAGCGTAAAAAATAATTGGGATTTGCAATGAATTACAACACCAAATATTGGAAAGACGAGTTACTTCCAATTAGAAAATTAATGACGCAGTAATTAATTAAGGACTTAACGCGATTCAATTAACTGCCTAATCTTTTTGCTTGTTGTGGCTCGCTGCTAATTTTAGTATTTTAGAAAATCTTGGGGATATTTTTTTAGAATTCAGTAATCACCAAATTTTTACATTTTTTATTCAAATATTAATATATAAATAAAATTGTATGAAGTTCATTTTTTTATCCCAATTGTGTACTTTTTTGAACATATTTATGGGCACAAATTGTTATTACTCTAATCTACTCTCAGAAGGCCACAGTAAATAGGGGAATTAAAGCAAGGTTCGCTAGGCAGGACCGGGTTCGATCCCTAGTCCCTGGGTCCTAGGTTAGCAATTAACCTAGAAAAGTTCTCAACTTCTGAGAATAGGCTATGCCCTGCGGAGGCACACGAAATTTTTAACTTTCTTAAAAAAAAATCTTTCCCCTTCTGGCTTTCGAAAACGTTTTTTTATCCTCAGAGTTTCTAAGTAGACTATTTCTCGTGCAATGGTCCTTTCTAAATGCTAACACTTTGAGTATTAAACTCCCAGGAAAGGGTGTTCACTCCTATTCAGTGGTACTAGTCTCCTTTCTTCCATCTTGAAAACCCAAACTCTTTTTCCCCTATAGAAAGGTCTCTAGATGATCATTGATCCAGGCACAAATGGTTTTTCATTGTTAAGTAATGTAATAGTAGTAATAGAGCTAGTGCGAAGTCTAGCCAATCAGCCTATCAGTATTGCTTATGAAACGTCACAGATTTCCCAATGAGAGGCTTGGCGACCGTCATTGTACATGATTGGACGTGAATATTATTTGGCTTTATTGTTGTTGGTTTGTTGTTGTTGTTGTTGTTGTTTGTTGTTAATGATGCATACACAATGATTACAGCAATGTTACAATTGTGTTGACCTATTTGGCATACACTTGGTACAATGTTTATTTTTAGTTGTTTGTCAGGGTTGTCCGTTGTATTTGTATTTGGTTTTGTTTGTTTTGTTTTGTTTGGGGGTTGCCGTAAGCGCGTCGTTGAAAACACATACACCACCATGAGAGTGTGTAAAGAATCTCGTCATATTTTAATTATATATATAATATATATATATATTATAATATATATATATATATATAATATTATTAATATATATATACGGTATAATATATATATATATATATATATAGTTAAAGTATATAGACTACTATTATTAACGCTAGTAATACTATATGTTAGAACGAAAGAAAGTACAAAAAAAAAAAAAGAGCACTTTCATAAAGGCAAAAAAGATCTGAGGAAATATGCCTAGTTTCTTATCCGGATAAGAAAGATAACCACCAAAAGTGTCTACTTAGCCTTTCACACACTTGAATTAAAAATATGTTCGTAAGTATTACCAAGTTTGGCAACAGACGGTAACTGATGGCTTGCCTTCATAGTCGATAGGACCTGGTTCCGAATTTGAACTTGGGGCACATTTTGGCTGAATAGGCTACGCATAGTTAAAAAGCTAACAAACCAATTTAATTTTAAAAAAAAGTAGTGGCCACTGAAATGTAATACAATGAAAAATTGATAAATATATTTCAAACATTAAAGGCTAAAGTAATTATATATATATATGCATATATTATATATATAATTGATATATTAATCAAATATATATAACATGATATATATATATATATATATATATATATATACTATAGGATGAGCATGTAATGGCGCACGCCTCAATCCAAAACGATAAAAACTAAAAATATGGCGTCATTCCTTAAACTCTCATGGTGTGTGGTGGTGTGGTGTGGTGAATGTGTGTGTGTGTGTGTTTTCCCCAACGCGAGGAAACCCACAATCTAGATTACAAAACCAAAACAACACAAATATTAACAACAACAACAACCAAAAAAAAAAATGAACATGTACACAATTGTTATGTAAATAAGTACACTCGTACAATGTTTGTAAATCGAATAAGCCAAATCATACTTCCAACAAAATAATTAACAACATAATAATTAAAAATTAAGACGTCTTTTCTATCAATGACGGCCACTCGAGGCCTTATTGGACCTCGTGTCGAACGTCATAAACGAATCACTAACCGCTTGAATTTGCCTGGACTCGCATTTAGCTCTATTACTACTGTCCTGGAGCTGGCTGCAAAGGAAAAATGCTAGGTCATGTCTCCCTAGAACCAGTGTGAACGAATCTTCAAATTAGAATACCGACGGCGGCGAATCTATATTATTATTTAAAATTTGCGAGACATACCAGTAGCGAAAGTGTATTTTTCACGAGTAAGGACATGCTTTTTTTTTAACTTCTTTCAAGCTAATTATTGAGATTTTCTAGACATATATGGTGAATTCTATTTTCCTTCAATAAACTTGAATCTTTAATTAAAAGTAATTTCTATTAACTGTTGAATAGTTCATATTCATCTATTTAAAATGCTATCATGTAAATTGAATTAATAAATACGAGGATAAGTTTTAAAGTTCAAAAAGAAAATTTGAAAACTGTTACTTCTATATTGGCTACGACAAGCTAAAAATCTAGCTTCCCTGCTTGTGGAGATTGAAATCACAAGCCAATTCCTGCTATTTAGATTTAAGTTCCCCAGAGTAGGTCGAACGTTAGAAAACCGAACATCTTTACAGAATGCTGCCATGTTCTACCTGAGCTGAAAAGAAATCACAACTGGTTCGGTTCCATGGAGTTTAAAAATGGAGTTAAAATGAAATTACAACAACTTTGACTTTATAGAACTAAAGCTAGAGTTCCGGCTCTAGTAAGTTAAAAGAATTAATAGCACATCTGTCTCTATGGAACTAAAGAAAATCACCAAATATTAAGTGGTATAAGAATGAAAGTTGTGGTTATTAGTGAGAAAGGATTTACTTATAAATTTCTATTATCCTTACACAGTTGTTACAGAGAGTGGTATCAGCAAATATAAATTAAATAAATAGAAATACAAATATATTCACATAAAGACATGACCATAAGTATGTTATCATTTCAAGAAGTTAGGATGTTTAGGAGTAGTATGTTGTATTTTTTTTTGTATATTTTTTATTGGACGTGTTTTAGAGAATAAAGTAAT
>JABUQX010053304.1:20000-25000 GCA_015478945.1 Trachelipus rathkii
TGAAACTTAACACAGAGAACTTAAGTGGTACTCTCTTAGTCATACACAATGGCATTCAAATGTTGCACAAAATATGGAACTCTGCCCAATTTTTACCACGTACCTAGTATTATCCGCTCAGACTAACTTAATCTATCTTACCATTCTCAATCTTCATATGTTTAATAAGTTTTTCTTTTGGGTGTTTTGTAGGTCTTT
The DNA here is from genome assembly GCA_015478945.1 of Trachelipus rathkii. Taxonomy (NCBI): domain Eukaryota; kingdom Metazoa; phylum Arthropoda; class Malacostraca; order Isopoda; family Trachelipodidae; genus Trachelipus; species Trachelipus rathkii. The sequence continues at coordinate 20,199 of JABUQX010053304.1, forward strand.
GCTCTCCACCCAACCCCTCACCATTCCTCAGCCCATCACTACCACCACGATCCAATGTAAGCTACAAAGCTGAGCTCGGTGTTGGCTAGTATGTTTTGAGGTATGCCGAGATCGATTCCTACATTACCGAGCGTGAACGTTCCCGCCATTCTACTACGGTTTTTAGATTGCGGTCCAAACACTGTGTTTTATGTGGTGGCTTACCCTTTCAAAAACCTAACTCATGACGGTGTTCAACAGCGGTAGAACGTCCAAAATGACGATTTCGTAGTTTACTTCCCGAAGCGTCAGAGTCCATGGGCCTCTCAGAGGGGGGTCATTTATACTGGTTTCATTTTTCGATCTGGAATGACCCAAAATACCCATCTTAGCAAAGAGGTGTTAGAGACATCGTATCCTCTTTAAACTTGGCATGTTCTTTATATGTGTCAACTTCATTGCAGCCAATGTTTCATGTTGCTACGTCCAATGAAGATAAGCCTGTTAAACGAGCCATCATTCCGTGAGAGGCATGCTCTCACCCAGTGGCGGGGCTCGTTGGCTGACAGGCGCAGTGACGCTAGTTAGAGAGGTGAAGAAACTCTGGAAACGCCCAAGAAACGCCTGAAGTTCCCTAACCCCTTACAAGTTTGTTTAGTATGAGAGAAAATGTAATCCTTACAAGAAAGATCACAAAAAAAAAAAAAAAGAAATAAAATTATTAAAGACAGGCAAAGATTCAAGTTAGGTTTTCGAAGGTGTTGTAGTTGTTTGGAAGGTTATATCGGGACAGTCTGGTAGAAAAAGGGAAGATCAGAGTTTTGGAGTCATTCAAAACAACAACTTTTTCTCTTCGCTAATTAGAAATATGAGAAAGATCAAAAGGCTTCTGCAATCTGCACCAAGGACACCTTCCTAGCATTGGTTTATTTGATGTTATAAACGGATGTCTTTCAAATAAAAGGAATAATGAAAGGTGGAACCGTTAGTATAACAAGGGACTGGATGAAGGGACAGATACATCATTAATGAAACGAAGAAAACGACAATAACGAACACGGAAAAACACTTTTAGACAAATTTAAATTATAGACGGTAGCCGTTTACAGCAACTGCTATGGAATAACCGGAATGAAACCAGAAAGAAGGTGAGAGAGAGAGAGAGAGAGAGAGAGAGAGAGAGAGAGAGAGAGAGAGAGAGAGAGAGAGAGAGAGAGAGAGAGAGATGAAAGTTTAGAAAAGTTTTGTACTAGACTCTTAAGTATATTCTCTCTAAAGTTTCCTAATCTATCCTGAATAGAAATATTAGGAATCATCTTAAATCTTTTAATCTTATCTCCGATTGTTAGTTTGGTTTCAGTAGGGAACGCCCTAATGGTAATCTTCTTCCTCTTCCCTCAGACTCATGTTCCTATGATCTTCGACATTTCAGTTCAACAACTCATTAAACGGCAACAATACTAGGAATAAAGAATGTCAAACACACATAACATTTTCCCCCCACCTCCAAAGCAATCAGAAAAGTATATGTCCTAAAAACTGCTACAGGCACCAAATTCAACACAAGGAAACCCCTACAATTGTCTACAAACTAAACACACGCTTCCTTCTCAACTACAACGGCCCATGATAGGCTCAAAATATATCCTAATCTAAATACAATAAACTAGAAATTGCATAAAAAAGAGGCATTAAGAGCAATCACAGTGTATTCCCACTACAGCAACTCCTCACCTACTATCAAAAACATAAATACTTCCTACAGTAGACTATCTTGAAATTCAGGGAACTCATTTCTAGAGTAGAAACCAGGTCTTTTAACACCTATTACATCCTTCTCACTTAATACACCGGCCCCCGGAATCAAAAAAGCACACCATCCTCATACTATTCACATATATTAAATTCTCACAACACTTCCATAATAAAACGATTGTACAAGCAAATATCATTCCGCTCCTCAACACCTTAATCCAAAAACAGGAACCTCCGAGCTCCCTTTCACGTATCCTGTGCGGCGCCGGAAAAACAAATACTAAAGATATTGGACAGAGTCTACCTGATCAGGCTGCACTCATGACGTCATCTTTTCTTCCAAAGATACAAACATTGGATTTTAACCGAGTCTCAAACTAGGAGAGCTCCCCACGAAACAGTAGAACAATTATAGTAGACTGCCATGCCCCCCCCCAACCCTCAATCCATAGACATAATCACTAGTGTCATGGATCACTGGTCCCGGTACTGGTAGCCGTTGCGGTATTCCTTCGGAACGCCAGCTTCTCATAGGAGTGAGAAGGAGAAAAAACAAAGAAAACTAAGTCAAGACTACTATATATATATATATATATATATATATATATATATATATATATATATATATATATATATATATATATATATATATATATATATATATATATATATATATATATATATATAATATATAAATATATATATATATATAATATATTTATATCTCTATAACATAAGAAACTATATATATTAATATATATATATATATATATATATATATATATATATATATATATATATATATATATATATATATATATATATATATATATTTTATATATATATATATAAAAACAAAATATTAAAAAAGACGAATGATGATAATAATACGTGCAAATGAAATGTGGAAGCTATTATTAGTTAAAACCAAAATATTCTCCCTACAATTTCAGAAAAGGGTTTTCTAATTAACAAACATTTTAATGAACTTTCAACTTTCAGACATGTAATTATTTTTGTTTCTTAACATAAAATTAAGTACAAAATTTTTATTTACAAAGCGTACATTTGTTAATTACACAGCATTCAAAGATCTCTAAATTTTTTCTTTGAGTGTTCTACAATCTTAAGATTACACAAGATAATTACAGTACTATTAATTAAAAAAACGATGGATCTAATTTCTCAAAAGGACAATAAAAATACCAAAAATATGAAGAGAAATGTAATGGAGTCCTGTAATACAAGATTTTAATAAGAAACCAATGTCAAACAGTTCATTAAGGGGACGCTGCGCGATAGAGAGAGAGAGAACTTTTGAGGGTAGAAAGGAGAGAGAGAGAGAGAGAGAAGAGAGAGAGAGAGAGAGACGAGAGAGGAGGAGAGAGAGAGAGGAGAGAGAGAGAGAGAGAGATAATGTTATTTAACTATTTTTTTTTAATCGAAAGTCAATTTACATTTCTGTTATTAGTTCTTTGATGTAATATTTATTTTCCATTGCTCTTGGATTAAAAGTTTAAGAGCTTTAATTATATATTTTAAATGTCATATACACACATGCACGCATACACACAATACACACACACACGCACACACACACATATATCATATATTGATATATATATATATATATATATATATATATATATATATATATATATATATATATATAAAAATATATTTATTTATCTTATATATTTAAATATTATATATATATATAGTGAGTCAATTAAATTTATCTAAATTAAGTTGAATAACAAATAATCTTTCTTCCTTTAGTTATTTATTGTATGATGAAATATTTGGCTGAATTTTATAATAAATGATTAAGTCCTTAAAATAACATTGAAATCAACTTTAGATAGTTAATAGTTTAATATATTTCATTCAATGCTAGTCAACAGGACTTTTTATTGAAATAGAATTAAAAGGTTTTTCCGTTTTTAATTTTATTATGCATGTAGACAAATTTTATTGATACACTGCACAAAATGAGTTATGGAAAGTTAATTAATAATATTTAACCATTAAAACAATGTATATTAATGATTGTTTTGAAACTAGCTTTTTTATAGAGCTGAAAATTACAATGTGTCCTCTTCATGTAACTTGCAGACGCTTACTCCTTTCTTTTGATATAATTTATCCAATGTAGTAGTATTCTAATAATTGGAATGCTTAATCACTTTAATTTAATAATATTATTTCCTTACATAATCGAATTGTATTGAATAGGCAAAAGTATCGGCGTGAAGCCCATATTTTCGCTCCATCACAGTTTCGTTTCACAAGGCTTACTCTCTCGATACAATCCTGAAATCAACCAGGCTTGGGGCAGACAAAGGAACGCTAAAACAGCGTGTCATCCTGATTGGTTCTTTGAGTTTTAAATAAGTATGACAACAGTTTGTTTTACATGTGGATATAATAGTAACGGTCTTTGGGGGTTACAAAATGGTGACCCTCGGAGGCTAAAGATTCTTTACACCAAAAAGAAATTAAGAATCTTAACAACTCTAATTACAATAATTTTTCAAAAAATCTTAATCAAATCACAAATTTTTGCTTCGAAAATTTATTCATTTTGCAAAATTTTTATGGGGTTTTCCTGCAGACTTTTTCTGCTTTAAATAATTTACTCACTTCATTTTATTTCAGATAGAAAAAGAATGAATCCCTCTCTCTTTTTCTTAATTTAAAAAAATTTATTTAAGTAAGAAATATTTGAGCAAAAAAATTTTTTTTTATTTAGCTTCAAATACCTATCCGGCTAAGGCTTTAAACATCACCTCTCCAAAGAAAATTTATTTTTCGGCTCGATATTATATCTACAGTTAAACAATAATTTGAGCTACCAAAATAAAGAAAGCAATAAATTAATAGCTTCATCTACATCAAAAATTAATGTGAAATTCTTTTAACAAGTATATTTAAAGCATAAAACATTTGCATGAAAAATTTTACTCCACTCAGAAAATAACTCCAGCTATTTCCTCCTCTCTTTAACTTCGAGATAAATACGCGCTTTTGTTTAGTTCGGATCTTTTTCAATTGATTAGTTGTGACGT
>JABUQX010053304.1:30000-45000 GCA_015478945.1 Trachelipus rathkii
ATAATAATATATAAATATAAATAATAATTATATATATAACAATAATATATATATATATATATATATATATATATATATATATTATGTATATATATATATTTATATATATATAATATATATATATATATATAATAATATAATATATATATATATATATATAATATATATATATAATAATAATAATAATAATAATAATAATAATAATAATATATAATATATATATATAATATAATATATATAATATATAATAATATATATATATATATGGCAGGGCTCAATCCCTCTTCCGAATCCTTGGCAGCAATTACCTAGAGAAATTCCACTCCTTGAATAGGAATATTTCCGTGAGGTGTGAATTTTTGAAACTGGCTGAAGATGTTATGTCGCGTCCTTTTAAAAAAATAAACCCTTCAACTTTGTTGGAAAAGTTCTTGGTCGAGCTTCGCTCAAATACTTGTATAAATGCACGTTTGAGAGAAGATTATAGGATTAGTGCCTAGTATCTAGCCATGGTTAAGAGTAGGCAAATACAAGGGTTCTTTTGAAGATAATGAATACATTTTTTTTTTATTTACCTTTCTTTTCTTTTTTTGGTAAACGTAAATTTTACAAATTCAGATTTAGAATGAACAAATAAACAATATAAGAACCTAAATTTACTTACAATATTAATGTTGGAAAATTTAAACAATAATACAAAAAACGGTTAAAAATGTTAAACTTAATCCATGATAAATGAAAATGGCACAAATTTCTAATATTTCTCATTTGTTCTTACTTTTGAGCTCTTTTACACTTTCTAAGACTAAATAAATAAATAAAACTAGACAAAATTATTTCATTGCAAGATTTAGCAATTATTATAATCGGCCATCATACGAATGTCCCATCTTCCTTTATATCCTTTTTCAGTCATTTCGATAACTTGATGGAATATCTATTGTTCCTCTTTACTGACTTTACGGAAATTTATTACAAATGTATCCAGATGAATCTTGAAAAAGAGAAGTCGAATATTCGCGGTGATTACCTATACACTCTAATCTTTATATTGTCATCTAAGTCGAAATTCAAAATAACGTTCAAAATTTGTAAAATTTCCAATAAGTTCTCCCTCATAGGCGACTCTTCACACTCTCACAAGATATTTTCTTTTAATCATAATTTTCTTAAAATAATATTATCTTTAATTCTATTTAATTTCTACTCCTTTAAACCACTTAATTATCAATTATTATAGCTTATTGATATTGCTACTAAGTCATTTCAATGTCTCACTTCTCAAAGCTTTTATTTAGTACTCGATATTTCTTTCACTTATTCTTGTCTTCGATACTAATCTGTCTCCAATCTCTTTTTCAACAAGTCTATGGGGTGCTAGCCTCTGGTGGAGGGTTACGGTATGAGAACCCTATGAGTCATAAAAAGACATTGGGCAACGAGAAATCGTAGAGAAGTACCTCCGAGTTTTTTTTTTTTATTATTATTATTTTTTTTTAAAAGTATATTTTTTGAAGATTGTACGTATTGTATGCATAACATATACTCGGTAACGTGTCGACTTGAGAGCTGAAGGTCTCGGGTTCTAAATATATATATATATATATATATATATATATATATATATATATATATATATATATATATATATATATATATATATATACTATAATTATATATATATATAAATAATATATATATATATATATATATATATATATATATATATATATATATATATATATATATATATATATATATATATATATATATATATATATATATATATATATATATATAATAAAAATATATATATATCTATACTAATAATAATAATAATAATAACCTGTATATATATATATATATATATATAATATATATATATATATATATATATATATATATATATATATATACATATATATATATATATATATATATATATATATATATATATATATATATATATTATATATATATATATATATATATATATATATATATATATATATATATATAGGTATATATATATGAAGCTGACCGAATTCAAAAAGGTTATAAAAATTCTTCCCTATTAATAGTGTAAAGTAAAGGAGTGTACAAGTGTGGAATCCCAAATGAGAACCCATGAACCACTATTGCTGGTTCGAATGACTCAGCCCCTGAAGAGCATGATAAAAAGTTTATGGAGACTATATATTTTATTTTTGGAGGTCTCGGGAGCTGAACCCCAAACGAATTGCTCTTTTTGAAATCGATTTGTACCACAATTATTTCACATTTAACAAATGCCCTTTTAGAAGTCTCCCTCAATGCAAATTAAGAGAAGCTTCAACCGATGGCAAATCTATATGTTATGCTAATACTAATTAAAATATATAAATGAAGGGATGTCTTATAATCCACAATCAGAGTTACCCAAAATCGTGCCTTATGTATAAGCTATATATATAGGTAAATTTCGACCTTACTAACTAATGTTGTGAGTTATAAGTCTCGTATTTTTTAACTGTTGAATTATGACTTCAATTGGCAAGAAAATGTTTTGGGGTGGGGATAAAATGGAGAATACGAACAGAATAACCGAAAATAAAAATAAATTAAATTCTTTTCAAAAAAACCCTAATGAAAATTACAGCTCTCATAGAGATCACCTAAAAGCTCTTTTTACCTCTATTATAAGTGTGCAATTAGGAGGGATTAGGGAAGATAGGAATAAGGTAGAATTATAGACCAGGAGGAATCCTTGGATGGAGTAAGGGAGTCTATTAGGAGGGGAAAAAGGAAGATAGGAATAAGATGGAATTAGTGACTGGAAGGAATACATGGATGGAATAGGGAAAGCTTATATTACCATTAGCGTAATTGTTCAATTTTCGAAAAAATAATAATCTTTTTCACTCTATAAATAATAATTTTTTGTTAAAGGAGGGATTTAAAAAAAATAAAAAAGCTTTTCAAAGAAGCGAATAATGCAAAAATGAATCATGTAAATGAGGTAAATTGCGGGATACACGTTTTTAAGCAGTTTGGAAATAGCATTTACATACTCCTAAATAGGTATAAATAAATTCTAATCTGAGATGTAACAAGTGGAAAGACAAATATTCAATTATGTTAATTTTCGATACCAAAATACACATTCGATATATATATATATATATATATATATATATATATATATATATATATATATATATATATATATATATATATCTATATATATATTTTTTTTTTCCCCCAATATATATATATATATATATATATATATATATATATATATATATAACTATATATATATATATATCTATATATATATATATATATATATATATATATATATATATATATATATATACATATATGCTTCTAATATATATATAAATATAAAAATATATATATATATATATATATATATATATATATATATATATATATATATATATATATATATATATATATATATATATATATATATATATATATATATATATATATATATATATATATATATATATATATATATATATATATATATATATATATATATATATATATATATGCCCAAAATTGTTTTTTTTTTTCAAAAACACGGTTTTAATGTTTTTCTTTTTTTTTTTCATTTTAGGTTTTCTCCTTTTTTGTTATTTTCTACTCAATTTGTTTTATATTTATAGCAATTTCGTATGGTTGAGACATATCTTTCTTTTCATGTGTGATTCATCATGACCAGAATAGAAAAAAATATTCTAACAAGATTTTTGGCCAAAAGTTGGAAATGAGGATAAACTTTTTTTTTATACTGAACCGATTTTAAATTTAAATAAAGATTTGGAAATAATTGGGAGAGACTTTCTTATGGTGTTTGTTCTATCGAATTCCGACCAATTGAGCTAACGGTGATGGTCTTCATTGGCAGGGAGCACACCGGTTGGATTTTCGTAGGTCGCCCCAAGTCATGCGATGGAGGTGTATGCTGTCTATAGCATAACCGTGTTTTGTCCGATGTTATGTCCGAAGAATGTGTTGAAAATATTGAAGTTGTCTGAAAAAATTTTGATAATGAAAAAGAGAAATTTAAAACTAATGGAAATGTATTATCAGTCAGAAATAAATTATTTGAAAGGTTCCACCATTGTTAATGTTGCTAATAAAACAGGAGAACCCATGAAAGAAAAAAAAAGCTGGGAGAAGAGAAAAAAATTAAAGAAACTTCGCTAATTAGTTTGTTAATGCATGTTCTACGATGTTTATTGGTGAAGAGAAAAAATATTCTAAGAATAAGAATAAAAGGAAGTCAAAGACGAAAGATGTCTGAAATATCCTGTAGATATTTTATTATTTTTATCATTTTTTTATTAATATTTTCTGTCCCCTTATTGAAAAGGGGCCTTCCCGTGAGTAGTGACATTGTGTAAAAAAAAAATAATAAACGAAAAATAAAGTACCTCTCTCTCTCTCTCTCTCTCTCTCTCTCTCTCTCTCTCTCTCTCTCTCTATATATATATATATATATATATATATATATATATAATAATAATAATATATACGCATATATATATATATATATATATATATATATATATATATATATATATATATATATATACTATATATATACTATATATAATCAGACCCACGTTTTCTGACACCCATTTCCCTTATCACAGATCAGGAAACTTGATGTTAAAAGATGAAAAATAATTTTTATTTGGCATTTTCTACACTAACTCGAATAATTAATGCGAAAGTGACGAAAAAATTTTCAATTTAAATAACTTAGCATCAAATTTGCTACAATAAAATACTAAGAAGGAACAAATTTTCCAGGAATATCTGATCACTTATATTTAAATCTGTAACATTTAATTTTGAACTCTCGATTCAACTTATTTTTTAATAAAAATTTAAATTTTACGTCAATTTTAATACCTCTTTTATGATTATATATATATATATATATATATATATATATATATATATATATATATATATATATATATATATATATATATATATATATATATATATATATCTTATATATATATATATATATATATATATATATATCAAAGGCGTGCTGTCCATGGAAGTAAGGGATGAAACGTTTCCTTAGTAAATAAAAAATAATTTCAAAAATTTAAATTATTCAATCTTAAATAATTACATTATTTATTACAATTAAACATTTTATTTTATCAATTTTTGATTTGATTGGTAATCACAAATAGTATTGAATATGATGTATTGTTTACCATTCGTTGGTCAGCTGCGATTTTGGAGAGAGAGAGAGATTTTTTTTTGAGAGAACAATGTAATCTGATTCCTTATCTGCATTAAATGACAAGGATGGTTTTTAAGATAAAAGAATTCTTTTCCCGCTGAATTACTCTTTTTTTTTTTTCTTAACAAATCATTAAAAATTAACTTCTTCCTATTCCAAAAGCACACTTTTTACAAAAATTCTTTAAAAATATTTTATTTAAAAATTTCAAATTTAATTTAGAAAAACAAAACATATTTCGTTTGAAAATTAGAAAAATAAATAACAATACGTCTTCTTTCTTTTAACATTAGCTCAGAGGCTGATAATAAGGTATAAGACATATTCTTACATACGCTCACATCAAAGACATACACACAAATACCCTTCACAAACCCCTATCCCCTCAAATTTAAGGCAAAATGAAAAAGAAATCAACAATATCTATAAATTTCATTCAGTTGTTTATATATATATATATATATATATATATATATATATATATATATATATATATATATATATATATATATATATATATATATATATATATATATATATATATATATATATATATATATATATATATATATATATATATATATATATATACCTGTCAGGTATGATTATAAATAAAATATAAAAGTTATTAACATAAAAATTTCCAAAAATAAGCTAAAAAACGAGTGAGCTTCTTAACATTTACCTTTTTATAAATCTAAATATTTGCCATATTTTTCTAAGTTTGTAGAAATAAATTTTAAAATTAGTGTTATTTCGAAGTTAATTTCTCGTTCTATCTGTTTGTTTAGAAGGTTTGGCCATAAAAAATTACAGGTGTTGTTATGAATTATTTTGTGCATAAGAGGCAAGTTATAAGGTAGCATATTTACTTGCAAAAAAAAGATAAACCATTTAGCGATGCATAACTTATAAAGGAATGCATTGTTGGAAGTCGTGAAATGCCTAGATCCAGAAAAGGTTATAAAGTATCAAGATATACCTCTTTCAAGATGAACTAATACATATTGGAAGCATGAGTTTGCTCACAATAGTTTTCCTCATCAACTTCAAAAAATAAATAAAAATAATTTTTTTTTTACTCGATAAATTTAGATAAATCGACAAAGTCTGCTGATTCAGTACAAGTACTGTATTTTTTTCGCGCTATTGTTAAATATTTTTATTTAATTGAAGAATTTCTTGCTCTAGGCACCCTTAATGAAAAGATGAGGGGAATTGATATTTTCAATAATTTTAAAGATAAATGTTTCGATATTGGATTAACTTTTACTAACCTAGGAAGTGTTTGTACAGACGATTTTCCATCTATAACTGGGAAGAATGGAGGATTTATTGCATATCTTAAAAGAGAACTTTCAGATCCAAATGCTGCACTAATTTCTTTTCATTGTCTTTATTATCAGTAAAATTCCGTGCCAAATTTGTCGTTTTAAATGACAAAATGAAAAAAGTTATATGTATTGTGAATTATATTCTAGTAAAGCAATGAGGTATCGGCAGTTTCGAAACATAAATATGATGGATGATAATGATATCAATGTAGGTTTGCCCAATCATTCAAAAGTGCGCTGGTTATCACAAGGACAAATATTATACCAAATTTTATCTCTGCGAGGACAAATAAATGACCTTTTCAAAGGTAACAATCAATATTGTGAATATCAGATGTTAATTTTCTCCTAGATGTTGCCTTTCTTTGTGGTATAATGTCAAAGCAAAATGAATTAAATATTTCACTGCAGGGTAAAACTAAATCTATATGCCTGTGGCAAATAATTCTGGCATTTAGAAAAAGGTTATCACTTTTAAAAACCATTCTTGCTCAAGTCAAAATTTCGGAAGAACAATTTCTCCAGTTAACCAAAATAATTAATGAAAACAAAGATAATAACCGTGAATCATATAAAATATACGAATATATTTTAAGACTCGTAATCAGTGAATACAATGAAAAATTCATTTATTTTAAAAAGCATGATATCACCTTGAAACTATCTTTTCAACCTCACTTAGTTGTTGTAGCAAAGGAGGTTACAAATGGAGCTTATTTAGTTATCGGAGGATAACATCTTAAAATCTCAATTTGAAATTAAAGAAAATCCTGTTGAAATTTTGAAAAAGGTTGTAGAATACCCTCCCTTTCGGGAAAAAGCACGCAGATTGATTTCATGCTTTTCCACGATATACTGTTGTGAATCAACATTCTCATACTTAACACAAATCAAGAATTCTTTGATAAATCAGATGACAGATAAACATCTGGAAAATCAATTAAAATTTAAAAATTCCATGTTAAACCAGAAATCACAATGTTTTTGTACCACCAGAAACAATCACAGAGAAATTAAATTAATTATTAAAAAGGTAGATTAGTAAATAAATAAATAAATAAATAAATAAATAAATAAATAAATAATCATAAAATACCTTTAATTCCCTAATAGTTATTAACAGCTTAAAGAATATTAACAAAAGATTCACAACTATTGTAAACACACAGTTACATGTATTGACTGTGTCCTTCACACGCAAAAAAGGTTTCCCATCTCCGATCTAGTGTAAGGGATTTTGTGCAACGGGGATTGATTATCCTCACACTTTGGTTTTTCACATTTATATTAGTCAGAAGTTCATTTGCAGTTTCATTTATGACAGTAAAGATGTGAATGCTTGTTGAACGAGTATATATCCTAAAGTATCACTTTAGTTAAACTTTTGAAAAGTGGAGAAGTATGCTCATAGCAATTACGGAAGTTAAAAAAACCTGTTAAAACCTGAAGTATCTTCTGCATAGTTACTATAATAATAATAATAATAATAATAATAATAATAATAATAATAATAATAATAATAATAATAATAATAATAATAATAATAATAATAATAATAATAATAATTTATTTAACATTTTTGGACAATTTGATCACCATGCAAGAGAGATACACTATATATAGAAGAGATCACAGTCGTTTTTAAATTAAAATTAAAAAACTGGGGGAAGTAGGGGGAGTATTTACATTTGCTTTAGGGGAGAGGGTTGATTGGGGGAAGGGATGATATCATAATAACCTTGGCAAGGTCATCGTTTCAATTGAAATTTTATTATTTTATTGAGATTTTAATAAATTACTTATTAATTGAATTTATTAACAGGTTTTTAAATACAAAATAATATAATTTCATTATATATATATATATATATATATATATATATATATATATATATATATATATATATATATATATATATATATATATATATATACTTATATATATATATATATATATATATCATAATATATATATATATATATATATATATATATATATATATATAAATACTCATTTTGAGATATTTTCAAAAATAACTTTTGCTTTCACAGTAAATTAATGTAGTGAATATTATAGTGATGAAAACTTTTTATAACTATTACACTAACCCAAAAGAATGTTCTTATTTGCCTAATTGTTATTTAACAATTGTTAAAAATTTTATCAATTATTTAGAAATCATTGCACTTGTAATGTTTTTCTACTCAAGTGTACTTAATTAACCTTGGACATTTAATAAATGATTATTTAATAAATTTATTTATTTATTTAATGTTAATAAATGATGATTCTATACTAATGTGACAATATTAGTATACAATCATCATTTATTAAATATCCCACGATTTTAGACGAGTAATGTAAAGTTTTTTGTTAGAAAGAACATTGCGTTCTTTCGTTTTGACTTGATAATCGTTTTAATAGACACAAGGTCTATTGTTATGTTTTCCAAGGGCATTTTGCCCGATAAAAGATTGGCAGGTAACCGTTAAACCTGAACATGGGAAATGATATGTAAGCTCATAAATGCTTGTTTACGAATTAGAACATGGGCACTTTCTTTTATTGCAAAATAAGAAAAATTGCTTGCTCAAGGCTTCTTGTTCTCTTCAGATCTTGGTCGGTGTCTTTTCACAGGTTTCCAAATAGAAATTTGTCTTTTTTCACCTTTTGTATTCCGTACAATATCTCAATATTTCTTTATTAGTAAAAGATTTCATGTAGAGATGCTAGAAAAGACAATGGGTCCCTGTTACTTTGTCTGCCTTCTATGCTAGGTGAGCAACACCTTCAAGACGTGCTGTCTTAATTTGCAGTTTCTTCCATGACTGAGGGTGAGCTTTGAGTTTTTTTGCCTTTCTTTTCCGAAACAGTGTCCTCATTGTTTTAAGACGAATCATTACTTGTATCAATCATTGTTCACAGCGTCGCATCCAAACGATCGAATTAAATCAAATGTAATTAACATAAATTCAAGATATAATAATAACAATCACAGCAAGAATGAAATGGACTGCGAAATTCAAAAATATCAAAAAGCAACAGCTGATATCGATACTGGAGCCATCTCGAAACCTGATGGTGAATGAGAGGATAAACAGTACAAGACTCGGACGTATACGGCTTTAACACTCACACAATGTTATGGCTAGCTGCTTGTTTTTATATAGGTGGTCTTGTTTTTGTGCTGTTCTTCATCTTAACAAGTAGTTGTGTTTACAAGTATTTAGCATTGATTTATGGTTTTAACTAAAAAATGGCTAATTTTGGACTAGTACTGTTTTTCCACAAACTGATTCATATATATATATATATATATATATATATATATATATATATATATATATATATATATATATATATATATATATATATATATAATATATATTTTATTTATAGTATATAATATATATATATATATATATATATATATCAATCGATTCAGTAATTGTATAAACTAACTTTCTAAAATTTAAAAAAAATAAATTCCTGTGTCATAAAGTGTGATATAAAATTTTCTTTCCAAGACCAGTTTAATTTATATACTGCTGAAAAATTTGCTTGTAATGTGTTATATTGAGACTGAAGATGCCTCTTGTCAGCCATATCCAATTGAAAATATTTGAGATCTGAAAGTAGCACTTTAGCAAAACTCCACTAAGATCTAGATAATTTTTTTTATTTCTTTTAATACAGAAAAACGCAATAACATTTTTTCAATTCAATAAATTGCTAAACATTAGAAATTCAATAACATCAATCATATCTGATCTTGTTTGAATCAATTTATACTAAAAACATTATCTGGGATTTCGACTTGCTTTTTTTTTTTTTTGCACCTAAAAATAAAAAAAATATTGTTCAAGTTGAGAAATTGTGTAAGGAGGTATAGTAGAACCTCGTTTTTTCAGTACTTCCATGAGTGTGTGTTTTTTTTAACCTTCTTCCTCTCATAGCATAAAGACATTCTATCCGGATGGTAAAATAAAATGACGCATAGCATGAAATGGAAACATTATTTTCCAAAGCTCGGGTAATGGTTTCACAAAAGCTTATAACGATACGCTTTTAATAGATTTTCCCACGAAATATTTTTTTAACTCTTAACCATAGGTAAAGAACTTTCAAATAATACAACAAAACGATTCTAAGGAACTATAACAGAGTTATCTAAGTAACATAAGGGTTATGCAGCTTGTTATAATCAATAAAGCCTTAAAAATTTTGAACAAAAGAATGTTCAGCAGTGAAGATAAAAATGCTTATTTCAAAAATAAAACTAATATATAAGATGGGTTTCTGAAGTATAATTAGAAACATTTTATACTTTTGATGACTGTGCAACAATAGTAAATCAACGAAAGAAGGATTAGACTTCAAATACGTTTTTCCAAAAGTAAGACAAATTATTCGAGAAAATTGAAAAGATGAATCAGTTCTGCTAATTTCGGTCAAGTATAAAAATTTTACTTATGAAAACGAGAAAGGGAAGAAAATACAAACAAGTGCAAATGAAACGAGAAAAATGTAGTTGTTATAAAATGAAAGTTACCAAAAAAAAAAAGGGAAAAAAATAGCATATAAAAAAAAAAAAAAAAAAAAAAAAAAAAAAAAAAAGTTTAAAGGTCAACAACAATTTTTTGATTGTGAAAAAGATGTGCGACTCACATCAAAATTGAATAGTCCATCTCCTTTAGCTTTATATATATATATATATATATATATATATATATATATATATATATATATATATATATATATATATATATATATATATATATATATATATATATATATATATATATATATATATATATATATATATATATATATATATATATATATATAAATATACAAAGAATTTAATTACCATTGTTTTTATTTAATAATAATAATAATAATAATAATAATAATAATAATAATAATAATAATAATAATAATAATAATAATAATAATAATAATAATAATAATAATAATAATAATAATAATAATAGCAACAACAACAACAACAACAACAACAACAACAACAACAACAACAACAACAATAACAAGAATATACATCAGTTTAACAATTACATTCCCTAAATAAATCAAATAATAATAATAATAATAATAATAATAATAATAATAATAATAATAATAATAATAATAATAATAATAATAATAATAATAATAATAATAATAATAACAATAATAATAACAACAACAACAATGTTAATAATGATAATAAGGTAATAAACCTATTTTTGTGAGGAATATACATCAGTTTAACAATTACATTCCCTAAATAAATCAAATTGATTTATCCATAAAAAAATTAACAATTAAAACTATATATATATATATATATATATATATATATATATATATATATATATATATATATATATATATATATATATATATATATATATATATATATATATATAGTTGTACTATATATATATATATATATATATATATATATAATAATAAGAATAATAATAAAAATATAAATATATATAAATATATATATATATATATATATATATATATATATATATATATATATATATATATTTATACATGAAGCTATTGGAGGTTTAAATTTGTACAAAATTAAATATACATTTACCTTTAACTGTCGTTAACAGTCTGTATTTAATATATATATATATATATATATATATATATATATATATATATATATATATATATATATATATATATATATATATATATATATATATATATATATATATATATATATATATAATATATATATATATATATATATATAGTTTCAAATAAAATGTTATACTTTTTTTCTTGTATACGAGAAAATTAGGGGTGAGCAAGGTCAAAGAAGCATCGATACTTTGTTATATCGATACATAAAATCGATATTTGGTAATATCGATACATAGTATATATATATATATATATATATATATATATATATATATATATATATATATATATATATATATATATATATATATATATATATATATATATATATATGCGTTATGTTTGTGTGTGTAAATTTAATTCACGAAATATTAAGTATTGTAAAAAGACTTCCTTTACTTGTCTGTCACATCAAAGGGACCTCAATGAGGGTTCTCCGTTCTCTGGGGTTGAAACGTGCTTAGTCCATTATATTTCAGTAGTTTTAATATATATATATATATATATATACATGGGCGTATATATATAATAATAACTAATAATAATATATATATATATATAATAATAATAATAATAATATATATATTTATATATATTTTTATATATATATATATATATATATATATATATATATATATATATATATATATATATATATATATATATATATATATATATATATAATAACTATACTATATATATATATATATATATATATATATATATATATATATATATATATATATATATATATATATATATAATAATATATAATAACATAATATATATATAACATATATATATATAATAATAATAATATATATATATATATATATATATAATAATAATAATAACTAATAATAATATTAACTATATATATCTAATATATATATATATATACATAGACGTCGTCAGGGGGGCAGGGGGCAGCTGCCCCATAAAGTGTTCCTCTTTAGTCTACCTGCGAATTTTTTTGATCCAACGTCCAGTTCCGGGTGGCCGTTAAGAACGTTTTACGATATATATATATATCTATATATATATATATATATATATATAATATTAATATATATATATATATATATATATATATATATATATATATATATATATATATATATATATATATATATATATATATATATATATATATATATATATATATATATATATATATATATATAAATATATATCTAAATAAATATGTAAAATAATAATAATATTATATAATAATAACTTATATATATATATATATATATATATATATATATATATATATATATATATATATATATATATAGTATATTGTGTAAAATTGATTCATCATTTTCTCACATTTCTCTTGCCGATATGAGGTCTTCTCACTCATTTTATATGCTCTTTTAATTTGTAGATAAGAACTGTGTTGTTATTCTATCTATGTTTTTTTTAATGTTGATATGTATATATAAATTCTAGATTTTGTGTTCAGTCAGATTCTCAATTCTTTATTAAGTGTTTAAGGTTCAAAGTAGCATTGAAATTATCACTCCGTGACGCCACTCTATAATTCAACACCGCCTCAGTGTAAAGTTATAGTTCAATTTCATCAGATCATGGATATTAGGAGATTCCTTGGTACGTACGTTTTACCTTAAATATTATAATAAAATTTGTGTATTTACTCCTGAATGTCCATATGAGGTTAATTAATAATTTAATTTTTAAAAATCTATTTTTCATTTCAACACAGAAATTAGTGGTTTTCAACATAGTTTGCTATACTTTTAATTTTTTCTGTTAATATCTTTGAATGTTAGTAAAATTATTAGCCTATGACCATATGTGGCAGAGATTATATATAGTAAAAATATATATATATATATATATATATATATATATATATATATATATATATACTATATATATATATATATATATATATATATAATAATAACATATATATATATATATATATATATAATATATAACATATATATATCATATATCTTCATTTACCGGTAAATTTGAAAAGGAAGAACTCAGATAAAAATGGAAATGATAGCGGTGAAAACGAAGAAGATATCAATAAGTCAACTAAGACTACACAAGAGGCAATCCCTCCTACTTCGCATATTTCGCATGATGAAGAACCCACACCCAGGCCCAGCACCTCGACGAGTCAAGATATGGGTCCAGATTTCGGAGCTAGCGTTTCAGTAGATGACAGTCACGAAAATGACATTGGTAGATACGTTGGACATTCATCTATGATTTCGACTGAGAAAAAGAAAGTTACTGAAAAAGTGTTGGATTCCACCTAAGACCTATAATTTTTGGAAGATGCTACCCACTTAAAGAGAAAATTCAATTATGAATGGTTGAAGACATATTCACCTTGGCTAACATACCCCAGGAGCCTAAAGGGAGCATTTTGCTAGTTTTGTATTTTATTTCCACCAAATATAAATAGGTGTCCTAGGCTCTTTAATAATAAGACCTTTCACTAAATATAAAGATGTTCATGCGGTTTGTAAGGGACATACAAACACAGAGTGGCATAAAACTGCTGTTGAAGCTGCAAGATTGTTCCTACAGGACGTGCCGGTAGACATCCAAATTAACCAGCATTCTAAGAAAATCATAGAAGAAAATAAAAAAATATTATTCTCAATAATTTCATGTGTGACATTTTCTGGTACGCGCGATTTACCGCTTCGGGGTAAGCATCA
>JABUQX010053304.1:67500-70000 GCA_015478945.1 Trachelipus rathkii
ATACACAACCCTTGTTCAAAAAAAAAACCTAAAAATATTGCAGTTTAAAGACCTCCTTAATCTATCACTACTAAAAAAATACATAAAATCATCCATAATAATGCATATGACTTCTTGTTAGCTAATTTGCGTAGCAACTGAGGAAAGCGCGAAATAAATCAAATAAATTTACGAAATAATGCATACATTAACGCTCCATTCTGTCGACTAAAAAAAAGCCACACAAAGCGTCAGCTACAAAGCAGCTAAACTTTACAACTCAATGCCACAAGACATTAAAACCGAAAACTCTATCAAGTTTTTTGCCTAAAAAAATAAAAACTTATTACCTAAACCAACTAAATCAAGAATTTTAGTTTTCCTAAATTTAACCAATTTATTAACATCAAATTGGCTACTTTCACAGTACCCGTTATTATAACAAATCATGATCATGGCAATAATTGTTACTATTATCAGCCTTTTCATTATAAAAATTACTATGTTTAACATTCGTTACTAATTAACAATTGCAAACATTTCAATCACAATTATTAATATTATTATTATTATTATTATTATTATTATTATTATTATTATTATTATTATTATTATTATTATTATTATTATTATTATTATTATTATTATTATTATTATCTTCACTATCATTATAATAATCATTATTACTTTTGTTGTTATGACCTTGGCATAACTGTTTTCGAAATTGCATGCGTTATTATTATTATTATTATTATTATTATTATTATTATTATTATTATTATTATTATTATTATTATTATTATTATTATTATTATTATTATTATTACTTGTTGTTGTTGTTGTTGTTGTTGTTGTTGTAGTTGTTGTTGTTGGTGGTGGTGGTGGTGGTGGTGGTGTTAGTAGTAGTTGTGATATTATTATTATTATTATTATTATTATTATTATTATTATTATTATTATTATTATTATTATTATTATTATTATTATTATTTTTATTATTTTCAATATCATTATAATAGTCATTAATACCTTAGTTGTTATCAATTTAGAATAACTATTTCTGTAAATGCTCTTATTGTTATCATTATTAATATTATTATGTACTATAATTGTTATAATAGAGTATATTAATTCCTATCCTTAAATCCAAATGCTCAAATTTAATTAAACCTTTATTTTTGTGGGAGGCTCAAAGGACACAATACTGGATTACAATTAGTAGCCCCCTTTCAGAAATTTCACATTATTAAAAATTGTATTAAAACTTATATTACCACTGTATATTATATCTGCATATTAAACTTAATAATGTAATTTTTCTTTTCTGAATAAAACAATCGTGAAATTGAAAAATAGAAATTATATTGTATTATTGCTATAATGTTTACTATCCTTATTGTTGTTATTACTGTAGTTATCATTATGTTTAAATATTTTTATTTCTTATATTTTTTCATTGTCATTATTAATCCTACTACTATTATTAACATGTTTTCGTTTATAAAATTAGAAGTTTGCTATTATTAGCTATTATGATTATCATTTTAGATTTTTTCGTGCTAATATGACTTAATTATAACTGATATTTTGAATTGGGTTCAAAGGACACAAAACTGTGTTACAATTAGTATCCCCTTTTCATGATTTCTAAATTAATTACTTCTATATTTTTCTATATAAGTATTATACACACATATATTGTATCAATCATGTATATTATTATTTGAATATTCTTGTCATTATTGGTTCTTATGTTAATGTATTTTTTAATTCTTTATTAAAGGACTTTGAATTTAATTATTATTATTATTATTATTATTATTATTATTATTATTATTATTATTATTATTATTATTATTATTATTATTATTATTATTATTATTATTATTATTTGTGGTAGTAGTAGTAGTAGTACCTTTATTACAATTTCTCTATTAAGGTACATATTGAAATGGTAATAATATATATCATTACACAAAAAAATGCAAAATTGAGAGAGAGAGAGAGAGAGAGAGAGAGAGAGAGAGAGAGAGAGAGAGAGAGAGAGAGAGAGAGAGAGAGAGAGAGAGAGAGAGAGAGAGAGAGAGAGAGAGTACAATAACTCTCCCCCGTTATACGCCCACTTTCGCGTTTAGCTCTTGTAGGTGTAGACACTCTCCATTAATTTTTATCCCTCATTAAAATGTTCTTTGGCAACTCTATTTAACGTTTAGTAATTGCAGTTTTTAAACCTTATTTTCCGTTTCGAATCATTTCAATTTATATGATTTAATTACATTTATGAAATACATAATAAAAATCAAATTAAACCCCTTTATGATATATGTTAACGGTCTGCAGTCTGTACCCGGACTGTGGAGCCAAAGTCGGGAGGTTTTGACTCGATCCGGAAACGGAGCAAAATAAAATTTTTACAATACAGTAAATATGATCTGAGCAGGGGCTGGGCCGTGCAATTTTAAAATGGTGGAGTCTTAGCCAAAGTTGGAGCCGTCAAAATATTAATCGGCTCGGTAGTCTT
>JABUQX010053304.1:80000-82500 GCA_015478945.1 Trachelipus rathkii
GTTAGCAGTAAGAAATACCAAATCGCATCATTTCAGTTAATATATCCAAGAACTTGTTATTGACGTTTTAAAAGAATTCGAAATAGTAAGAGGCAAGTAATTAGCTTAGTTACAGATAGCGCATCAATCATGATCAGTACGGTTGAAAAATTAAATAAGGAAAATGAGGATGAGGAACAGGAAACTGGTAAATGTGATACTGACTTTATCGAATATCCAAACGGAGAAATAATAGTGGTTTTCAGAATGAACTTGATAAAACTATGAAAAGACTATGTTCCGATGACTTTATTAACATTTCACACGTGAGGTGTGGAGTTCATACTTTACAGTTATCAGTGAGCGATGGTCTCTGCAATACTCATACATCAAACCTTATAAGCAAGACGATACAAATAGCAAAAGCAGCACGTACCCCTAAATTAATGGAAGTTCTAAAGCGTCAAACTGGAAAAGTGGCAATCTTAGATCAAGAGACAAGTTGGGGAAGTACATGTCTTATGCTCGAAAGGCTTCTGCAACTAAAAGACTATGTTATTATGATGGCTGCCGATACTCCTGAACTTTCTGTCTCCGCTAGTCAATGGGAACAAATCGAAACCCTCAAAGAATTTTTAAAATACCCATACTTTACAACAAAAATATTCAATCAGAAGACTTGACTGCAGGAAAATTTTTGTACAGAAGGGATTTTAGCAAATAACATAAAAAATTCCATGGAAAGAAGGAAAATAATGTTAACTGAAAAGTAAATATTTTTGTCGGCCATCTTTGTTGATCCACAGTTCAGAATCTTCCTCAGAACTGAAGATCTGATATTAAAAGCTAGGAATGCTCTTTGTGAACTAGGACTTAAAATGAATACACTATCGAGCAGAAATCTGTGTCAGAGTCTGGCAGTTCAGCAGTTTCAAGAATCCTCCCTTGTGGAATCTTGTCGGATGAAGTAAAATTTGACAAACAATGGGACCAACTGGAGCATGCAGAAAAGTGATTGAAAAATGACAATCTACCAGTAAAAGACAATCTACCAGTAAAAGACATTCAACTTAAAAATCCTCTAGAAAAATACAAAGTAGAATTCCACAAGGCATTAGGTGAAATAATAAAAATCGACCGGAAATCAAAGTTTACAGTTAAAGAGGAAATTCCTAGTTGCCCTAAAATTTTGCAAGATACGGCTTACACAATTACAGCATTGCCTCCTAGTCAAGTGGATGTTGAAAGCTTATTTTCTGCTTTAAAAATAATGAAATCGGATCTAATGATACCGTTAAAGGAGGATTTTATTGAAGAAGTTTTATTTTTAAGAAACCACTGTTTTGAATAAATTTATATTACATATCCTCAGGCAGTTCAAAGAGAAATTATTTTAAAATTTAGGAAGTGAATTATATATATATATATATATATATATATATATATATATATATATATATATATATATATATATATATATATATATATTATATATATATTATTTAGTATATATATATATATATATATTATATATATATATATATATATATATAATCGGTTTGAATAAAATTATATTCCATGTGTTCAGGCAGCTCAAAGTTCAAAGAAGAATTATTTTAAACTTTAGAATGAAACTGAAATATAATTTTTCCGTTTTTTTATTAAAAAAAAAAAAACTTTTAATAAAATTATATAACGTAAATGAACAGACAGTTCATCGCTCAAAGAAAAATTATATTAAAATTTAGGAAGAAAGTGAATTATTCTTTTTCTGTATTTCTTAAAAATCTTATTTTCTATAAAATATTTTGTCTTTAATTCAAAGTTAATAAAGATGTCATTAAAAAATATTCAATTTCACCATACCATAAAAATTTTGTTACAGAATTAATGATTTCTTTAAGGGTAAATGGAAAAAGAATTATAACTAGGAGCCGGAGCCGGTGCCGGTGCCGGAACCGTAGAAAGGGTAATTTTAAAATTCAGGAGCCGGGAAATTTTAAAATGATGGAGCCTTTGCTGGAGCCGGAGCCGAATCCGGAAAAAAATTTGCCGGCTCGCAGCCCTGATGAAATGAAAATGTCTCATGTGAGAATCAATGTAAATTTAAAAGAAATAGAGCAATTATAATTTCAATTCTTTATATTTTTTGAAACCAGTTAGAGAGCAAATTCGTGAGCCATAGATAAATACTTACTAATCTTTGCAAAGTCACTCATTCCATCGATATATGTAAAAAAAATTACGAATTTTGTAAATAAATTTGATCTGTACATTCACATTAGGTTTGCTAAAGATTTTATAGCATTTACCTCACCAAAAACGTGAACTTCAAAAAATATTTCTCTACTCTGAAAAGACTCAAAATATACTTTTTCAATTCTTCAGAGAAGAAACCATAGTAGAAATGAGATTAATAAATGGTCATCATAGCTACACAATATAAACGAAGGCAGTTGTTAGGGCATCAAGAAGAAGAATTTTTTATATAAATAAAATGATATTTTTTTTGGTATTTTGA
>JABUQX010053304.1:95000-117500 GCA_015478945.1 Trachelipus rathkii
TATATATGTTTTTTACTAAATATTTTGTACTGAAGGTGGTGGTTAGAAGACTGGTATTGTCATTAGTCGATAATTCTGTTCAAACCACCTTCATCTGGTTCCCACGGATTTTTGGACCGAAAATACAACACCCAGCCATCTTTTATCTACAAGGACCGCCAAGCGCCTTTTCTTCTTCCATTCCGTGCTCAGACGAATTCTATAGGCGGCTTCACGTTTATGTAAACCAGCAGTGTCTCATTTATATGTTTAATATTTTTTTATTTAGCATTCTTTTAACATTATTTCCTGGGTCATTCCCAGATATATTTTTATCATTATTTTAGCCCGTAAAAGCGGCTACATTATCAGAGTTTTTGAACCCAACCAATGAGTTATATTTTGTAGTTAAAAGGTGTGTGACCTTGTGTTGCCTTATTTTTTATATAGTTTTAAGTATATATTTTTTTATCATATATTTCTTAGCAATTTTTTTTTAGAATTAAGTACAGCAAACTTAAATATTACGAGAATGTCTCCTCCAGATAATTTAACTAACATAAATTTGAACAAACTCGCACATGCCTTAAAACCTGTGCATACGAACCTTTAAACCCATCTACCACGTCGTAAATACGCACGGCGTGGTACCCCCTGCGTCCAACCTGCTTTGTGTATATGATCCATCCACTGCATTGTCATTTTTGATCGATTCGGGTAGCTCGGCTTTACCTCCAGCTCCGGCTACACCTCCATCCTCAGCTCCGGCTCTCGCTCTGCTTCCGGCTCCGGCCCTCACAAAGCTCCTCAGCAGCCTGCCAAACGCTTTAACAGCCTCTACCTCATATGCTTCCGCAGCATTCCTCGTTTCATCCTCAGACTTCACACCCACATCACCGGCCATTTCCTCTGCTGCAGAATGGATCAAGAGTCGAAAATATGTCAATCGATAAAATCATGCCAGCATTCCTGGATTCCGATTCCGTTGTTCCGATTGACACAATTTCACTTCCTGCGCCCATCCTTTCTGTCGTTCCGCCTGCTCACATCGGCTCTGGCCAACCCTCTCGCTTCGGCTCTACTCAGTCCTCTTCATCCACATACATCTCCACCGTCTCAATCAGTTCCTTCATCAGACCCGTCTGGCACATCATCTGCAGGCACGACGGCCCATTCCGTGTCTTAAAACGATTTCACAAACTTCTCCCCTTTCATCCCGAGACGTTCCACTTCGGAAGGGGGGGTAATTTAGCCTCTCGATTTCTTCTTTTCTTCTCTCTCTCTCTCTCTCTCTCTCTCTCTCTCTCTCTCTCTCTCTCTCTCTCTCTCTCTCTCTCTCTCTCTCTCTCTCTCTCTCTCTCTCTCCTTTTCTTTCCTTTGCTCCTTCCCGCTGCTGTTTTGGTGGCGTCGCAATCGCTCCGCCTTCTTCTCTGTTGCCGCCATTTTGATCTCACGTAACTGCTTTTTCTCCGTCTTCTTCGATCCTGAATTGTGTTTTATGTGCTTCTAGAAGTTTATGGTATTCAGCAAATGTTTAAGTTAGTTTTGGTGATCATATTGTACTGCTTAAAGAAGTTGCTGTGTATAACCGTTCATTACGTCGTATGCATCTTGGGTAGGTACCTAACGGTGTTTAAATCAAACGTTGTGTTTATTCAGTGATATGTTTTGCGTTTAGAAATTGAAGTGTTTATTTGATATTTTTGTATCCGTAATTTCTGGAGTCAGATTACATGTTTATTTTTATTGTGTACATTTTTTATAACTAATATTTTAGCATTTAAATTGTCAAATTAATTCTTACTATAGTATTGTGTTTTACCTCAGCTTACCGAAAATAAAATTGTTTCCCTTTTTATTTTTGAGCGAAAGAAAATATTTTATATGGTAAACTTTTCTAAAAATTGTATCTCTCTTGAAACCTTCATAAGCATTTATAAACTAGTATTATTATTTTTACTATTCATTTTATTGTTATTTTTCATTGCATTTATTGTTGTTATATTGTGTACCATGTTATTTATTTATATATTGTTTTAAATATAGGTTTCTGGCTTTCTGGCTTGATTTTGAATCTGGAATTTAGTGGTGTTATTTCATTCCTTGCTGCTACCTTTCATGAAGGTGGTTTGAACAGAATTATCGACTAATAACCAATACCAATCTTCTAACCACTTCCTTCAGTATCTATGAAACCAGGTAAGTTACAAACCCTATATTTTGGATGAATACTGTTGTGTGTAGTGCTAATTACGACAAAAAGGAGTATCAAATTTACTATAAATTTAAAAATGGCGGCCGTTAAAAATATTTGTGGTGACATTCCATGAAAGCGGATGACTTAGGTTAAAATGTTAATGAACCAAAAAACATCTATTGTTGTACGCAGAATCAAATGGTATAACATTTAATAAATTAGGACTATTCAATTTAATAAGGGAGAGAATGTAAATATCGTAATTGGAAAACATCTCTTTAAATAATAACTAACTTCTTCCACCAAACAAGCTTACTCCTTCCATTGAAACATTTCAGCACTTTGTTGACCAAAACAACCAACTACTGTATGCAATAAATGCAGTCTGTTTGTGTCACGCATTATAATGTAACTCATTGCACTGTAGTTGTCTTTTACTTGTTTCTTATTCGTTAATTGAATATGTCATCATTTAATTTTTTACCAAGTGTATCAATTGGGTTAACAAGTGCCGTGTGTTTGATGACTCCAATGCACGGTCCATTAGTTTCAACAGTAAGACCCTTTTTTAGCTGCGTTGACAAATATCCCAACCGAATTTTGTCCAAGCTCAAGGGTTTTTGCCACTATTCATCAACGTCTGTCTGAAACAGGGTATTTGCAGTCCACAAAGAGCACACTAATACAGGCAGACCCCGATCTACTATAGGACTGTTGATTTAGAAGATTAGTTCTTAATGGAAAAATTTTCTGATCATCCTGCGAAAAGAGCACGCTGAGAATTTGTCACTTACGTTAATTCGAAGCCAATCTAAATTGGGAGGTTACTACAACGTAGCAACAGTTTGACACCCGTTACCACGTCCATCAGGTGCGCATACTCTATTACCACGTGACTATGCTTCTCGTGTTGTTATTTGTCAATATTTTTTGAACAAATGTATTGACCCAAACCTTTTAACGAAGGTTTTTTATTTACCGACGAGGCTCACTTACAAGAACAGCTATCGTTAACCTGTTCAAAACGAACACATTTGGGCAAACGAGCAATCCTCATGCTTATTAAACAGAATCGTTCAAACATCAGTTTTCCAGTAAACATTGGCAGAATAATGGGAATTTTACATGATTCATGTGGCTTATGCTCGGCTTCCTCCCGGGCTTAATGCAATATAATATCTGACTTAAACTTTTTTTGAAACATGAGCTTCGTACCTTGATTTTGATGTGTGATTGTACCTCTTCAGTTGCGACCAAAACATGTGCGTATTCATGGCGTGATGGGGCTCCTGCCACACTTTAGTGCTGCAGTTTCAGTGAAACACCTGAATGAAGACCTTCCCAATCAATGATAGGTCCAATGTCCCATCCGTGGCCCAGCAAAACGCGTCCACCAGGACCTTAAATACCTTGGGAATATTACCTTTGGGACATTTAAAGACCTTAGTTTACTCTTCTTCCCAATCGATACCGTTGAAAACCTACGATTAAGGATTATGAACGGAATTGAAACGATCAAACGGACTCCTGGAATATTTGAACGGTCCGACAATCGATGAGAAGACGCCTGGGACCGCGTGCATTGGGGAACAACGGTAGGTCAATTTTCAACATCATCTTTTGTCGTTTTGATATTCATTTCATTTGTAGTGCCTCTAGAAAACCTGTTGTATATGTTATAGAAAAATAAACCTATTCATACAATAATACGTGAGTTTATTTACACCTCCTATTGCGAATGGTTATTCGGCTTCCTCACAATTACTTTTAACGTCGGCCCATTTTTAAATTTAGAGTTTGTAACTTACCTGGTTTCGTTTATATATAGATATTTAGTTATAAAAAAAAAAAAACACGTTTTACAGACAGCCAGACGGGAAAACCAAACCTAAAAGCACATAAGCCATACCTTTATTATGCGAATTTTTACCTTTTCTTTGCATTTCTTTACCAGTTACCAAAAAAATTTCTTTTACCATAACACTATTTTTGAATCACCCTATTACCCTAATATATATATATATATATATATATATATATATACTATATATATATATATATATAATATAATATATATATATATATAATATATTATATAAATATATATATAAATAATATAATTATATAATATATATATAATATAGTATATATATAATATATATATACTATATATATATATATATATATATATATATATATTTATATAGAGTAGTAGCTCTGAGAAATTGTATTTAAAGTGGCTAATAAGACGCCTACGAAGTGGATACTTCAATTCTAATGAAATGATTATATTATTTGTATTCGTGAGAGGCTGCACGCGTTCAACTATCTAATGAAAACAAAGATGAAATAGAGGATAATCTTTGAAGTAAATCGAGGTTTGCGTTCAGGATAAACTTATACTGATTCGGTGGAGTCAGAGTCTTTGAATTGAAAGATTTTTTATTTTTTCAGGAGTTAAGAGTCACATTCGGAGCACCGAAATATGAATCCGAAGTCGGAGTCTCATCATTATAAAATGATGGAGCCAGGATCAGATTCGGAGTTGGTTTAAAAAATCTACCGACTCCGCAGATCAGATAAACATATTTTTGCTATTTTATATATTTTTTTTAATGTTGTACAATAACTAGTTAGTTGGCTTTTCCCAGTGAACTTGTATACCAACATATAAGTACTTAAATATATATACAACAATAAGGATAAAAGTATTTGCAATTTCTACATATTCACATTGTTAGGTTAATGTGATTATCATTTTACTTCATTGAAATTTCATCATCCATATTTCAAATTAATCTTATTAAACAGATTTAACTAATATATAGCTATATCAAAAGAAACAGATGAAATAGTTGATACCTTGTGTAGTAGAAGTAAACCATACAAGTCACATTTCATCAATGAAATTGCCTTCAACTTACGTCAAGAGTTATGGAAATGAAAAACTTTGTTCTTTGGAGGTGAATGTCTCGCCAGAGATTTAGACGGAGTTGAAAGTTCAAAGTAAAATGGAGGCGAAATCGAAAATTATCTACAACTCCTTAAAACAGTAGGTAGTTCAACCATGATCATATTTATATTCAATAACAATCCAATCTATTTGCACCTATATTTTGTATTTAAACAAAAACATGAAAATGGAAATGAAAGTATTTTTGATGTCAATAATATGGCCAAAAGCAATACGGTTCGCAAGATTTTCATGGTGGCTACAAACGTCTCAATTCCATTAAAACCTCTGCAAATTTTGTTGCCTTGTCAAACAATTTCTCTCATTCTCACTGGCATTCTATTAGAAGGGTCACACAGAGATTTACTAACTATATTTAATACTTATAGTATAATACTTATACAAGTGAACAGGTTTCGAAGATATGTATAAAGTTAAAAACTATCAAATATTTAATAATATTAACTCAACCTGACCTACCGATACTAAATTTGCAGTTTGGTTGATTGTTAATATATGTTTAGCATTTTTAATATTATTTGAATAATAATAATAATAATATCGATGTTGCAAGTCTGTCTCCGTCTGACCTCTTCATATAGTGATGAACGATTAACAAAAACAACAAACAAAAAAGGTTAAATATCATCGTATTAAAAGGACGAACGAATTGGCATAAGTCTCAAGAGATAATCGCTAAGAAAAATGAATCATAAAACAACAATGAAACAAAGGAAACAACAACAAATGTCACATAAATAATTTCGTCTCAAAGTACTTACCAAAAGGGTTAGAAAAAAAAACTCTTTATATACGGTCAAAAAAAATTATATATATATATATATATATATATATATATATATATATAAATAAATATATATATATATATATATATATATATATATATATATATATATATATATATATATATATATATATATATATATATATATATAGAGAGAGAGAGAGAGAGTTTACAGCTTCAAATGTGTTCCAAAAATAATGCTACATTTAGGTGCTGTCTTTATAATAAAGTCTCTTGAAAGAGAAGAACATTAGTGACACCAAAAGAAGTTGCCCTGAGGGACACTGATCCCTGCAGATAATTTGCATTTCATTTTGAATCAGACTTAACAAAAAATTATATATTGAGTCACACTATATATATATATATATATATATATATATATATATATATATATATATATATATATATATATATATATATATATATTTATATATATATATATATATATATATATATATATATATATATATATATATATATATATATATATATATATATAAATATATATATATATATATATATATATATATATATATATATATATATATATATATATATATATATATATATATATATATATATATATATATATATATATATATATATATATATATGGCAAAATTTTACTTTGTGGCCTATACCATGTAACTCGAGAACGGCAGCACCTACAGTAAAACAAATTATATATTTGGAATCAGCGGAAAATTTTTGGTTCCATAACCTCGATTTTGTGTACTTTTTATTTTGTCTTAAATGAGATTTTTTTCATTTTCAAAATTATTTTATCTTGTAGTTAAATTATTTTTTCATTAGGTATTTATTGAGTTAAATAAAAACTAAAACAATACCATAGACTAAATGCATTGCAGGCTGGCGTGTATGCATGGCAGACCGCTCGCTGAAGCGCTCGCTCCAAATGCGCGCTGCGCGCGAGCGGTGCCATGTAACAACTTATATATATAATGTAAATATAACTATAGATTAAACTGTTTCACCAACAT
This sequence comes from Trachelipus rathkii, assembly GCA_015478945.1. Lineage (NCBI taxonomy): Eukaryota > Metazoa > Arthropoda > Malacostraca > Isopoda > Trachelipodidae > Trachelipus > Trachelipus rathkii. The sequence goes on from JABUQX010053304.1 coordinate 101,939, forward strand.
AAAATATTAATTCTTTTATAATTGGAAAATTGAGAAAATTCGTAAAAAATCCCCAAAATCAAATAATCTAAAAATCCCATTTTCTCTTAATTAGGAACATTGACCATATATATATATATATATATATATATATATATATATATATATATATATATATATATATATATATATATATATATATATATATATATATATATATATATATATATATATATATATATATATATATATATATATATATAATCTGTCTATTTTTGGTGTCTGATGCTAGAAAATAAATGGGAAGGAAGAAAATAGAAGAGCAAGAGAAGGGATTGGAAACAGATTGAAGAGGACTGAAAACTTCAGAAGAGCTACTAAAGAAAGCCTCAAATAGTTTTTACCTCTAAGGAAAGCATATTTTATATTGACGCATGAATTGAAGCTGAATTATTGTCTAGAAGTAGCGGAGAAATTTATAAAACTTAAGAATATATTTAAAATATTTATTGAATGGAACATTTCGAAATTAAAATCAAAATTTATAATTTAAGTCAAAATTAATATTTAAAAACTTAAGAGGAGCAACAAAATTTTCAATCCAGGTCTTTCAATTAATTTTAAATAAGATAATGTGATTTTCACTAAAATATTGTGTGAAGCAAGAAAATTTTAGAATTAGTTATTTTGAATAACTAAACATGATTTGGCATTAAAAATTATTGGGGGAGCTAGTTCTGATAGACTTCTGGTCGATAACGGACGAATATTTCGGCGATTTCAGGGAAAAAAATGATTTTCTTTGCATGGTTTAAGGGGATGGGAACCCTCTTTTATTCTCTCTTCCCATGTACGGGATATAGAGCTGTGAATATTGTATAAGATAAAGTGATTTGTGAATAATAATAATAATAATAATAATAATAATAATAATAATAATAATAATAATAATAATAATAATAATAATAATAATAATAATAATAATAATAATAATAATAATAAGTGGTGATTAGTGCTCAAAATAATATTAATGATAATAGTGATAGTGTTAATAATAATGTTACTGATAATAGTATTAGTGTTTGTGATGATAGTAATATTAAGATACCAACGTTAATGTCATAGTGTAATAATGGTAGTGTTATATATTTTTGTATATATTTGAAGTTTGTATGTATGAGTATATGTATATATTTAAGTATATGTATTTATGTATTTTTTTTTTTTTATTTTTTTTTTATTTTTTTTTTTATTTTTTATATTTATTGTATTTATATTTTGCCTTTTGTGGTTTATATTTAAAAAAAAAAAAATTAAAATAAATAAATAAAATGTAGTTAGATATAAAAATATGAGAATGAAACGACGACTAAACAATAAATAATTCACTGCTTTTCCGTCTTTAATCCTAACTTTGATACATTTATATCTCCATTCCATACTGTCCTTTCAAACACAATTTTTTTTATATAAAAGAGTAGTTTTCATTCATTTTCATTTTACCCTTGTGTTGCTAAATGTGGTCTTCTATATATATATATATATATATATATATATATATATATATATATATATATATATATATATATATATATATATATATATATATATATATATATATATATATATATATATATATATATATATATATATATATATTAATTGACTGAATGATTGATTGATTGATTTAGAGATAGATAGATAGATAGATAGATAGATAGATAGATAGATAGATAGATAGAAAGATAGAAAGATAGAAAGATAGAAAGATAGAAAGATAGAAAGATAGAAAGATAGAAAGATAGAAAGATAGAAAGATAGAAAGATAGAAAGATAGAAAGATAGATAGATAGATAGATAGATAGATAGATAGATAGATAGATAGATAGATAGATAGATAGATAGATAGATAGATAGATAGATAGATAGATAGTCTTTAGTCTTTAGTCTTTATTTCTTTATTTCGTAAACATAGTACATTATTTAGAAGTAAAAACAAAAATTAAAAAGTAAAACAAAACATTTAAAAATTAATATACATATATAAATATTAATATATACATATGTTTAAAACTTTTAAAACATCATTTGCTGTTGCCTTTCTTCCTGTTAGTAAAAAATTTTCTGCATATTATTCCCGCAGGCCAGAAGTCTTCGTTTAAAAGTTTTTCCTTAAATCCTTCATCAATTGTAATTTTAAAGGATTTAGAGTAGGGATTCCTGCAATTCAACTCTTCGACATTTAACCAATCTATGTCCAAATTATCTTTGACAAATTCTTCTAAGTGAATATTTTTAACACTTAAAGCACATCTCCCAATATAAAATTCCATTAACCTTTTGGCACTTCTCAAGTTATCATTAGGTTTTGAATTTTTAGTTCCATAAATTACTTGTTTACTCTTTTTTCGAGACATCACAATAGTAAACATATCATCTTTTGATTTTTCAAATATATCGTCTTCAAATTGACGATCATTCGTCTCCTTAGAAACCAATTTTTTTGTTTTTTCATATTTATCATCTTCCAATTGACGATCATTTGTCTCCTTAGAAACCAAATCTTTTTTAGGATTTTTCTTTGCATCTGTAAATCCTTTAGATGAGACAGATTTCTTTTTCTTATTAAGAGAATTTGAAGTAATTTCTGCCCAACTTTTCTTAAACATAATTTCATTTACGTTTGATTTTTTTAAAGCAGTAACTTCTTCAGAATCAATGCTTAAATCCATTTGGGAAGCAGGAGGTGCTGAAGGTAGTATTAAATTATGATCTAAAAGTTCATCATTCGAAGTACAACTTCCGGAAATTTTTATATCTTTATCGTTTATCTCATTAAGTTTCCTTATATCATTTTTAATTTCAAATAAGTTTTCTTTAATACTAACCATATCAGATGCTAGTTTATTATCTTTTAATCTTTGATTTTTCAAGTGATTAATTTCCTCTCTCAGTTTTGTGACTTCATCAATTAAATTGATTAATTCTCCACCAATAATTTCAAAACCACTTGCTGGTGGGAGTGATCTATATGACTCTGCAACAAATTTAGGCAAATCTTTATTCTTAAGTTTAGCAGAATAAATTAAGTCCAAAATATCCTGCATATCACCTCTCAACCTATCATCTCCTCTTCTCCATTTTATTTCTTCTCCTAATAAATTCGAAAGTCTCTGTTTAGCATCCTTGATATTAGATGCACCATAAAAAGCAATAGGTCATATAGATAGATAGATAGATAGATAGATAGATAGATAGATAGATAGATAGATAGATAGATAGATAGACCAGGATAATGAAACTAAATACAAAAAACTATGTAAAAAAAATGAAGAAATTAAAAATTTAAAAACACCAGAAATTTTATTATGGATAATATGCAAATTATGTTATAATTATGATTAAAATTTTAATGAAGACGTTCGTAATATAAAAATACTCAAAATTTTAAAGGATTTTTTTAATTACTATTAAATGCCAATTTCAATATTATTAATTTCAAACTTTAATGAAGAGTAAAAAGAAAATTTAAATATTTTACAAAAATATTATAATGAAATTCTTATTATAATTACTATAATTAGAATTTAAATTAACTGTAATTATAATTGTAAAAATTATTATGATTATTACTATTACTTTTCGGCTGTTGTTTGGTATTATTATTATTATTATTATTATTATTATTATTATTATTATTATTATTATTATTATTATTATTATTATTATTATTATTGTTGTTGTTGTTGTTGTTGTTGTTGTTATTGTTGTTGTTGTTGTTGTTGTTGTTGTTGTTGTTGTTGTTGTTGTTGTTGTTGTTGTTGTTGTTGTTGTTGTTGTTGTTGGTGGTGGTGGTTGTGGTGGTGTTGGTGGTGGTGTTAGTAGTAGTTGTGGTAATAATAATAATAATACATAATAATACATACATACATACATACATACACACACACACACACACATTTTATTAATATTATTAATATTACTATTATTATTATTATTAATATTATTATTATTATTAATACAGTATTATCATTATTGACATTATTATTACTGTTACAGTAATTGTTACTATTTTCTTAATTTAATATTATTATTATTATTATTATTATTATTATTATTATTATTATTATTATTATTATTATTATTATTATTATTATTATTATTATTATTATTATTATTAGTTATTGTTAATTATAACATGGAGAACATGATTGTTTTCGATGCTTCAGAAATTCAATTCCTTCATCTTTCTATTCGACATTGTCTTCCCCAGAACTATAACACCTTCTTCGGAAACACAGAACTCAAAACCCCTTCTCGTCTGTCCTTACATCTTTGGCGTTTCCTTCCCGTGATCTTACTCTGGTGCTTAGGTTGGCAACGCACCGGTGCGGCGCGGTGCGGTGCGTGGTGCGAGCTGTAAGCGGTGCGGTGCGGTGCGGCGCGGTGCGAGAATTTTTTTAGTTACTGGTGCGGTGCGGTGCGCGGTGCGAAGCTTTTGGTGCGGTGCGGTGCGCGGTGCTGGGCCTTTCAGATTCAATTTTAAAAATTGTATATATATATATATATATATATATATATATATATATATATATATATATATATATATATATATATATATATATATATATATAAATAGAAAAGGTGTATATATATATATATATATATATATATATATATATTCTAGAGTTTTATATACTAACTCAAAGACCGCGAGTCGTCATTTCAATATAACTCAAGGTCAGAGTCTCTGAGATGCTGAGTCTGCATCTCCGAACTTTGAAATTAAATCACTAACGTCAGTCGGATTCAGTTGTATAGCAATCGCAGTGGCTGGAAGTGATTGTAAGCTGTATTCTAGCACAGAAAATTATTGTTTAATTATATGTTGAATTACAGTATCTTTTTGTCAAAAAACTAAATATCTCTGATATTTATTTTAACTTTGTAAGAAAAAAAAACTACGTTGATTAAAAATATAGCCTATCAAAATAATCAAACGTAAAGGTAAGAAATAAAATGACGTCTTCAAGTGCCTCAGACTTGGACGAAGTACCATCCACTATGGAAGTACCTTCATTCCTTCAACCTCATGGAGTGGGACGTCTGTTCAGGAAACATCACAAAATACTTTGCAGCCAGAACATTACAAATGGAAAACTTTTGTCGACTGCTATGAGAAAACTGGGAAATCAGATAAAAGAAAATGCCGTTTGTGTTTTTCTAAAATCAATAAAAAGCCTTTCAATTTAAGAAGGCATTTAAGACGAAATCATATACCACTTTACAACGAATTAGAAAAGAAAATTAAAAATGAAAATGAACGTTCTAGTGTGGGGTCTTAATTTAAAACCAATTCTGATTCAAAAGTGAAAAAAACAGAGATGAATTCCAGAAGGAAAAAATCAATTGATCAAGCTATTGTGGAATGGGTGGCCGCTGATCTGATATCATTTCGATCGGTAGAATCTCCTGCTTTTTTGTAAGTATTTAGTTATTGAATAATTGTTTTTCTTGAGTAAATATAAAATCTATGTTCTTAAAGTTAAGTTACATTATAATATATATATATATATATATATATATATATATATATATATATATATATATATATATTAACATTCATATTTTTTGTACTTTTAATGGGGGAAACAATTTCACAAGCCTCGTCCGAGGCAGACAAAACCTTAAACCTATTTACTAAATCTAAATATTCCTCTTGGGAAAAATATGAAAGCTGAGCTAGGTTAGGTTAGGTTAGATTTGGTTAGGTTAGGTTAGCTTAGTTCACGAAAACTTACGAAATTGTTGTTTTTTAAATTAATTTAAAAATAATGAAGTCATCTTTTAATTTATTTCCTAATCATAGAAAACGTTAGCCGTATAACATCCAAGTAGTATATAATATGGAATTTAAATTACGCAGTAAAAAGAAGTTCGTAAATAATAATAATAATAAAAATTATTAATTACTTTACCAAAAATTGCAGTTCACTCCTCAAATTCTTCCTTTTTATACAAGGTTTTGTTTGATATAAAGAACATTTAATAATTTTCAGTATTGATTTTTGGGAAAGGTTGTTTTACTTATATATAAATATATATATATATATATATATATATATATATATATATATATATATATATATATATATATATATATATATATATATATATATATATATATATATATATATATATATATATATATATATAAATGATAAAAGTATAGTAATGGGTGACATGGAACGGGAATTCGTATTTTAAAAAAAATTAACATATGGGACGCTCTAGGTGAAATGGAAAATTCATTTTTATTTCAGGTTAGTTAGGTCGCATTTAAAAAAAAATTCACAGGTTGATTCTAGGTTAGGTTAGGTTAGGTAGGTTACGTCTTCCTGTGAAGTTTTTTTTAAATCCGACGTTCCTAACCGGAGATATAAAAAAACAAAAAATAAAAAATTCCATTTCATCCCTAGAACATCTTTTTATGTACCATAGAGTCACCCTGTGAAAAGATTTTTGAAATCCGACGTCCCGTTCCGTGTCCCCATTACTATAATTTGTTTATATATATATATATATATATATATATATATATATATATATATATATATATATATATATATATATATATATATATATATATATATATATATATATATATATATATATATATATACGGTATATATATATATATTAGGAAACTCTTAAATATTCTCGATCCTGAATATCAAGCCCCGACACGAAGAGCAATTGCAACGAATCATATAAATTGTTTGTACGACGACATGAGACAAAAAATTCAAAGTATGTTGTCAAGCCAGTCCGAAGATGGTAAGTTTAATCACTTTAATGTAACATTCGATTTATGGACATGCACCAAAAATCAAAGTCAGTTTTTAGCCCTAACTTCACACTCAATTGATGAAACTTGGAAATTGCGTGTTTTTTGTATCGGATGCATTCCATGTGATGAATCTCATACAGGTGATAACATAAGTGTTTCAATATCAAAGTGTTTTCAAGAACTTAAATTTAGAATGCCTTCCTTTGCTGTTACTTATAATGGAACAAATGTTATTAAAGCATGTCAGAAATTGAATATAAAAAAATAACCTTGCATTGCACATACTATAAACCTTTGTATTGATCCCGTTTTATTTCCAACACCACAAAATTCAACATTTACATCAAACATTGTTGATAAAGTTTGAAATATTGCGCGCACCGCACCGCACCGCACCGGTACCATGGTTTGGCGCACCGCACCGCACCAGCAGTTGCGCACCACGCACCGCACCGCACCTCTTACTATAGCCACTGTGACTGTACAAACTGTAGTGTTGGTGAAGGAATTCAGAAGGAATAACAAAGAATTCGATATTTTATCACTCTATTTATTTACTTCTTACACATATAATTATTCTATATTATATATTTTTATTATATAAAGATATATATATATATATATATATATATATATATATATATATATATATATATATATATATATATATATAAATATATATATATATATATATATATATATATATATATATATATATATATATTATGTATATATATATATATATATATATATATATATATATATATATATATATATATATATATATATATATATATATATATATATATATGGTATATATATATATATATATATATATATTAATATATATATATATATACATATATATATATATATATATATATATATATATATATATATATACATATATATATATATATATATATATATAATATTATTATTATTATTATTATATATATATATATATATATATATATATCCTGTAGATATCTTTAGATACTAAACGCAATTGTGTGTTGTATATTATTATATATATACATATTATATATATATATATATATATATATATATATTAAAAGATATATATTATTATTATATATAAATAGATATTAAGTATTATTATTAAATAAAAATAAAAATATATATATATATATTGGAAATATTATTATATATATATATATATATATATATATATATATATATATATATTATTATTATTATTATATATATATATATATATATATATATACATATATATATATATATATATATATATATATATATATATATATATATATATACTTGAGTTAGACTTGATAGAGTATTTCAGTTATTAAGAGAATTTAGATTTCTATTTATAAATATTAATTTTTCAACACTTTTCGAATTAAGTCTTGTCTTCGATCGGCTATTAGATCGCCCGCTTTTGAGAAAAGTCTTTCATTTTCAACCGATGTTGCTGGGATAGCAAGAAAAACTTTAGCTACTTTACTAAGTATTGGGAACAAAGCCTCCTTTTCCTTCCAAAATGTTAAAATGTCGAAATCAATTGTTCTTATAGTCTTGTCCTTTTGATAATATTTCTTGTAAAGTTCGAGTTCATTATATAGAGATGAATCTACAGATGATTCACTATCGCAGTCACTATTGCTAGACTTTGTAAGTAAATTGTCAAACATTGATATACGAGATGTCTTTGAAATATTTATATCATGGCTCAAAGTTTTCGAAGAAAATGGTCTTAGATCTCGCTTTCGTAGTTTAGTTGGTGATTCTACAGTAACGTCCGGTTCCGGGATTTTCATATTTTCCTTTAAAAAAGTTTCTATACCATTCCCAAGTCAGAATCAGAAAATATTTTTTTCTTAAATTTTGGGTCCAAGTATGTTGATATAAGACAAATTGGGTTTTGAACGTAGGGGATTAGTCTTTGATTAACATCATTTTGGATTTGTTCTTTAGCCTTTTCTGTTTCTTCATGCAAATCTTCTATTGCTGATAACTGAAAGCTTATAGCATAAACAGTTGGAACAATTATCGAAGATGTAGGATATTTACTTCCACACAAAATTTGCGATGCTTCTTTGAAAGGTCTCAGAATTTCTTGCAAATTCTCTAAAATTATTTTTTCATTTGGTTTTATAGCCAGGGATGGAAGTTTTAACTTCAAAGCTGCAATTTCTAACTGCTCTGCTTCGTCTATCATAGGTAATGAACTATTCCATCTTGTTTTACAATCTCTCGTAATTTTGTTTGAATTATGTGAAGTATTTTTTTCTGATTTATAGATTGCTTTGTAGTCATTCCAAATTTTTGGAAATCTTTTGAATAACGTTGCAATATTTCGAACTTTAGCAACAATTTTTTATGTAAATGTTGAATTTTGTGGTTTTGGAAATAAAACGGGATCAATACAAAGGTTTATAGTATGTGCAATGCAAGGTAATCTTTTTATATTCAATTTCTGACATGCTTTAATAATATTTGTTCCATTATAAGTAACAGCAAAGGAAGGCATTCTAAATTTAAGTTCTTGAAAACACTTTGATATTGAAGCACTTATGTTATCACCTGTATGAGATTCATCACATGGAATGCATCCGATACAAAAAACACGCAATTTCTAAGTTTCATCAATTGAGTGTGAAGTTAGGGCTAAAAACTGACTTTGATTTTTGGTGCATGTCCATAAATCGAATGTTACATTAAAGTGATTAAACTTACCATCTTCGGACTGGCTTGACAACATACTTTGAATTTTTTGTCTCATGTCGTCGTACAAAACAATTTATATGATTCGTTGCAATTGCTCTTCGTGTCGGGGCTTGATATTCAGGATCGAGAATATTTAAGAGTTTCCTAATATATATATATATATTATTATTATATTTATTATATATATATATATATATATATATATATAAAGATAAGATATATATATATATATATATATATATATATAAAAATAAAAATATATATGATTAATTATATATATATATATATATATATATATATATATATATATATATATATATATATATATATATATATATATATATATATATATATATATATATATATATATATATATATATATATACCTATATATATATATATATATATATATATATATATATATAATATATATATATATATATATATATATGGACAAATTATAGTAACGGGGACACGGAACGGGACGTCGGATTTCAAAAATCTTTTCACAGGGTGACTCTATGATACATAAAAAGATGTTCTAGAGAAAATGGAATTTTTAATTTTTGTTTTTTTTTATATCTCAGGTTAGGAACGTCGGATTTAAAAAAAACTTCACAGGAAGACGTAACCTACCTAACCTAACCTAACCTAGAATCAACCTGTGAATTTTTTTTAAATGCGACCTAACTAACCTGAAATAAAAATGAATTTTTTTTCTATTTCACCTCTAGAACATCTTAATATGTCCTCCCATATGTTAATTTTTTTAAAACTGAAGTCCTGTTCCGTGTCACTGTTACTTATATTTTTCATCTATATCTGTTATATATATATATATATATATATATATATATATATATATATATATATATATATATATATATATATATATATATATATATATATATATATATATATGGTAAAACTTACTTAACAGCCACAGGTTAATACTGAAAATTATTAAATGTTCTTTATATCAAACAAAACCTTGTATAAAAAGGAAGAATTTGAGGAGTGAACTGCAATTTTTGGTAAAGTAATTAATAATTTTTATTATTATTATTATTTACGAACTTCTTTTTACTGCATAATTCAAATTCCATATTATATACTACTTGGATGTTATACGGCTAACGTTTTCTATGATTAGGAAATAAATTAAAAGATGACTTCATTATTTTTAAATTAATTTAAAAAACAACAATTTCGTAAGTTTTCGTGAACTAAGCTAACCTAACCTAACCAAATCTAACCTAACCTAACCTAGCGGAAGCTAACCTAACCTAACCTAACCTAAAAAAAATCCATTTCGCCCCTAGAACATCTATTTACGTATCATAGGGTCTACCTGTGAAATTTTTTTTGAAATCTGACGTCCCGTTCCGCGTGGGCGTTAAGTAAGTTTTTCATATATATATACAGTATATATATATATATATATATATATATATACGGAGCCAGGGGGGGGGCTGAGGGGGCTGCAGCCCCCCCCGAAATTTTTGACAGTGAAATTTTTTCAGCAGAAAACAAACTACAAACATATATATATATATATATATATATATATATATATATATATATATATATATATATATATATATATATATATATATATATATATATATATATATATATATATAAAAAATAAATATTTAATCTCTTATATAGAAAAAAATAGAAAAAATAGACAAAAACAAATGGATACCTAAAATAAAAAGAAAAATGTGAAGGAAAATAAGAAAAACTTGTACCAGTAATTGAAACTATATGTTTATGTGGCCAGCAAGGTCTTGCATTAAGGGGCTCAAGTGACTCTGGACGTATTGAATTATCAACTCCAGCTGAAAATGACGGAAATTTTAGAAGCTTTCTTAGGTTTCGAGCAAATGGAGGTGACAAGGTTTTGAAGAACCACTTACTTCTATCGTTCAAAAATTGTCGTATACGAGTCCGATGATACAGAAATGAAATCATACAGTCATTTTGTCAGCTTATACAAAGGAAAATAGTGGAAGAATTTAATAAAAACATTTTTTAGCATTAGCTGATGAAACAACGGATATTTCCTAAACAGAACAGGTTTCATTTTGTGTAAGGTATTGATTGGTAGATGAGATACTCCTTTTACTTTGAAAGAGTGATTTTTATCATTTGTCTCCGTTTATGATATCTCAGGAAAAGCATTGGCAAATGTAATTTTGGAGAGACTCGGCTATCTTTTTTCCGCTCTTAGGAACTACGGGGAGACTTGCGTGGTGGCGCTTGACATATCCAAAGCTTTTGACCGGGTATGGCGACGCGTCACCGTTTCCAAGCCCCCTCCTTGGGTTCCCTCCTTCCTGTGATGAGAATGAGTTAATTGTTTACATTGGCTGCCGTTGATGGGGCGACTTCTTCTTCCTTCTTTCTGTCAATAGTGGTGTTCCCTAGGTTCTGTCTTAATTCTACTTCATTCCTGCTTTCAATAATGACTTCTCCTACCCGCACATCTAACTCCATCTACTCATGTTGACAGACTGACTTCATTCTTCCAACTCATTCCACCCTGCCCTTCTTTACTCTCTAGAATTGCCTCTCGTCTTAATCTTTCCGATTCTATTCTCGCTGATCTGGATAGAATTTCCGGGTGGGGTCGTCTGAACCTTGTGAAATTCACTTTAAAACTCACCCTAGCAAATCTCCCTCTCTAAGACTCCTTCTAACTTTCCTATCTCTTTCGATGGTTCTCTCTCGTCTCTCCTGTTGATAATATAAACATCCTGGCCCAACATAAACAAAATGTCTTGAAACCCTCACATCACAACGGTTGCTAGGGCGGCCCCAAAGAAACTGGGAGTTCTGCTTAGACTGCGAGACTTTTTTTCCTCTTTCCTCAGTTATACCCAGCCATACAAGGGCCTCATCCGCCCTTGTATGGAGTAATGCTCTCATATCTGGGGGCTCTGGTTTCACCCGCTTTTGATAGGGTCGAGTCAAAGGCCAAAAGGCTAAAAAACTGTCCTGTACTTTCTAGTTCACTTGACCTTCTCTATCTTTGCGGCATGATGTTGGTGCTTTATCTCTTTCTATAGGTACTGCAAAGTAGCAGGTGCTCGAGGGAGCTATATCACTCGTACCTCCCACCTTTACGTCGCCCTCGTATCACTAGGGTGCCAGGTCTGCACACGAGCCTTTGTGTTGGCTTTAGGTAACTCCAGGTTGCCCGCCGCGGTGCTTCTTCCTTTCCTGCCACATCTGTCTTGTGGAATTCTCTTCCATTTCTGTGTTTCCTGCTGAATTTAATCTCCCTAACTTTAAAGCCTGCGTCTGGCTCATCTGCGTAATTTGCTTTAGTTGTTGATTTGTGAGGCGTGTGCAATACCCCCTCCTTGAATAGGGGCTCTGCCCAAGAGTGGTGGTGGCAACTGTAAAAAAAAAAAAAATATCTTTGGTTTAAACTCTGAAAATTTATGAGGCCAATGACATGATGGAGCCTTCCAGATGAGAATCGAATCTGAAGAGTAACTGTTGCCTTGGAATGAGGCCCTAAAGCTCTATAATAATAATACCTCAGTACATTGTTTAAATCTATGTCTCTCAGACTCTTCTAAAATTCAGGCAATTGAATGTCTTAGGATCTATCTCTGAATATGCACTTTTTTTCTTGATCGAGTCTGAAGTGCCAAAACTTGAAGATAAATAAAAAGAGTTTCTAGTAACTAAATAATAAGAGGATCAAAAGATGCAAGAGACCAGATGGTGAAATAGCATATGGTTTTCCTTTTGAAGACTTTGAGCCAATACTTGCGCTATTGGAAGAAATGAAAGAGGGTTTGGTGAATTATCACAGAAAGTTACTTCGTTAAATTTAATCAGTAATTTGAATTTTATAATAACATTATTCGTTTTAAGTAAATTTTGAATAACCTACACCTTGTCAAAATAGTTACAGAAAGGTCCATTTGACATTGCTGTGCAATAAATTTAGTGGAAAGACATTATTCAACTCTCGAAAGATAGACAAAATGCAAATACAGAGTTTAAATCATATTCATGCAAGCTAAATAAGGTGACAGTCTTAGTATTGAAAATACTCCAAGAATTCACAGTTCCAGAAACATCGTTGTAATGTGCCTACATCAGATCCCGAATCATATTACCGCATCTCAGTTTTTATTCCGTTTATTGATGATCTGATATTTTCGTTGACTGATCGATTTCTCTCGCATGAAACCACTATCATTTCACTTCAGTATATTTTACCAGAAAGTGCAATGTACCTTATAAGCATATTGAAAAAAACATCCTCTTTTATAAAGACGACCTTCCAGACCCTCACAAGGATACACTAAAAGGAGAGTGGTGTCTCTGGCAGCGTAAATGGCTGCTAGAAAATGAAAAACCAAAACCTGCGATCGGCGCTTTGGCTAAGTGTGACAAGAGGAGGTTTCCTAACATTGCTACTCTCCTGAATATCTTAGCAGTATTGCCTGTATCCACCGCAACAGTAGAAAGAACCTTTTCGACATTAAGGCGTCTGAAAACGTATTTACGGAATAGTGTTGGAGAGGATCGCATTACAGGTCTTGCTTTACTGTCAAATCATCGAGATCTCAGCACAGAAGTCAGCAATGAAAATATTTTGAATCACCTCAGTCAAAAAGCAAGGAAACTGAAATTGACCTTATAAAACGATGGTAAGTTCTTTATGAGAAATATATATATATATATATATATATATATATATATATATATATATATATATATATATATATATATATATATATATATATATATATATATATATATATATAAATAATATTATATTATTTCTATTATATAGGATATATATATATATATATATATATATATATATATATATATATATATATATATATATATATATATATATATATATATATATATATATATATATATATATATATATATATATATGTTATATATATATATATATATATATATATATATATATATATATAAATATATGTAAAAGTATCAGCACCCCAAAAAAATTACTGTAAACGAGTCTGTATATATATATATATATATATATATATATATATATATATATATATATATATATATATATATATATATATATATATATATATATATATATATATATATATATATATATATAAATATATAAAATAATTATATATTATTATTTATATATATATATATATATATATATATATATATATATATATATATATATATATGTATATATATAAATTATATATATATATATATATATATATATATATATAAAAATATATATATATATATATATATATATATATATATATATATATATATATATATATATATATATATATATATATATATATATATATATATATATATATATATATAAATATTTTATATATATATATTATATTATAATGTAACTTAACTTTAAGAACATAGATTTTATATTTACTCAAGAAAAACAATTATTCAATAACTAAATACTTACAAAAAAGCAGGAGATTCTACCGATCGAAATGATATCAGATCAGCGGCCATCCATTCCACAATAGCTTGATCAATTGATTTTTTCCTTCTGGAATTCATCTCTGTTTTTTTCACTTTTGAATCAGAATTGGTTTTAAATTAAGACCCCACACTAGAACGTTCATTTTCATTTTTAATTTTCTTTTCTAATTCGTTGTAAAGTGGTATATGATTTCGTCTTAAATGCCTTCTTAAATTGAAAGGCTTTTTATTGATTTTAGAAAAACACAAACGGCATTTTCTTTTATCTGATTTCCCAGTTTTCTCATAGCAGTCGACAAAAGTTTTCCATTTGTAATGTTCTGGCTGCAAAGTATTTTGTGATGTTTCCTGAACAGACGTCCCACTCCATGAGGTTGAAGGAATGAAGGTACTTCCATAGTGGATGGTACTTCGTCCAAGTCTGAGGCACTTGAAGACGTCATTTTATTTCTTACCTTTACGTTTGATTATTTTGATAGGCTATATTTTTAATCAACGTAGTTTTTTTTCTTACAA